>CAAKHG010018193.1:18519-46857 GCA_901007715.1 Dactylopterus volitans
GCCCCCCCCCCCCCCCCCCCCCCCCTCTGCTCTACGCTGGCCTGCAGCGAACACTTGTTCTGAATCACAAAAGCGTCATTGATCCCTGCAAGCAAACCGATTTCTTAGCCGACAATTATTGAAAACACTGAAGATATTTACTTTATATATATAGAAGTACTTTGAAGTATTAAGCTCTTTGTTAGCTTTTTTTATGTTTGGGATTAATTATTGCTCCGCTTAAAGAAATAGTTGACTTGCCTGGTCAAATGACAGAAGCAAACCAAAGCTTAAGCTATTAGGATAAACGTCATCTTGCTGTGGTGACATAAAAATCTGCACATGCAGCTTCAAGCTGATTTTTGGTCCAGATAATGTGATTATTATCAGACTTTTTCTTATCATGTACAGGTTTCTAAATCTAAAGTCCCTTTTACGAGGCTACAGAGAGGTGACTGACCTCACTGCAAAGCTGCCAGTCACCGAACATGCTCGCCTTTGATTGGACGACTGCTGACTCACAGCCAATCACCTCCTGCGTTCTGACTGTCGTCGCGCGTTAACCGAGACACACGCGGTCACGCGGCCACAAGACGCCCGAGGAAGCGATGACGGCTCAGCGTGTCAGCGCGGCCATGCTCACTTTTCTGTGTATTTTTTTTTTAATCTAAATGTTGATGTCAAAATAAAGTTCCCTGCGTGTGTGCCGCACGTTCCACACTAGTGACGCACTCGCGTTCATTGAAAATCCTCCCTGGATTTACATTTTTTCTCTTCTGGTTCCAACAGCAGTGGGGCGCCACTCTGAGATGGCCACTAATTGGCCAGCCTTGAAGCGCGCGCGCGTGTGTGTGTGTGTGTGTGTGTGTGTTAATCTCGGCTGCCTCCTGACATTGTTGTCTCTCTCATCTACGACAGCCAAGAGTCTCCTGAACAAGAAGCCGGATGGCGTCAAAGTAAGTTCAGTCTCCTTCTGGCTTGAATGTCTCCGTCCTCCAATCAGGAGGCTGCGTGTCGCCTCGTCTCGTCTCAGCAGGTTCGGGTTTTAATTGATCGCGGACGCTTGTCGCAGTCTCACCCAACTCCCCGCCGCTGTGCGGGCGACAGGAGCCGCCCGATCGGCCTCTGTGAAATCTGAGTATTAAGAGCGTGTGATGGAGATTTTCCAATCATAATTCTCCTCTCCTGCGATGCCGGGAACTGCTGGAAACTTAGAACCGATGATTAAATTATGACTCAGGGGTGGAAAGTGGTTCTCCTCAGCTGCCAACAATTGAAAATCAATTCCATAACACCGGCAATGTATCGCTCACATTTCTATTCAATTTATTTAGGACGCACACAGTCAAGTCCCCAATACTTGCACTTTTCAATTATCGATAGCAAAAGTCCTTCATGGCATTTTTTTGTGCCTAAAACTCACTTGACCTCAGTCATAATCATCTTGTTGTCTCAGTAGTGGCGTTACCTATGTGCATAATTTCAGTTTAATGGTGAAACCTGTAAAATCCTCATCTATCAGCATGACCACGTTCTTTAATCTACATTATTTCACAAGACCTGCAGTGATCAGCCCACTTTATGAAAATGATGCGTCAGACCGGCGTCTCGTGATTGGCAGGCTTGTTTACCGGCACTGGTTTATTTTTTACCCACGAGGGGGCAGAGTAAGCAGGGTTGACGTTGTGCTTTTGCTCAGTGCTGCTTCTGATCGCGTGTCCAAA
The DNA here is from genome assembly GCA_901007715.1 of Dactylopterus volitans. Classification (NCBI taxonomy): domain Eukaryota; kingdom Metazoa; phylum Chordata; class Actinopteri; order Syngnathiformes; family Dactylopteridae; genus Dactylopterus; species Dactylopterus volitans. The sequence continues at coordinate 20,223 of CAAKHG010018193.1, forward strand.
TGAAATAATCTTCAGAATTCTCATAAAACCAGGTCGATATCTCAGACGCAGGGTATGCTAGCAACGTTAGCTGCATTCATCCCTCCTAACCACCAGAGAAAGTGGGGGTGAAAAGCCGAACGCAATCCGAGAGGTTATCGCCGGAAACTCTTAAAGTCCAGGCTGGCTCAGACAGCCCTGATGAGACCGAACCAGGTATTGAACCTTCACTTGAAAAAGGGCAGAAGTTCTGAGCAGCTGCAGAGAAGGACGACGCTCGTGTTTTGCAAGGCTCATGTTCTTCTTAGGTTTCTGAGGCCTCATCTTCTCTCCTGTGTTGTGGCTGCTCGACGCAGAAAAGGAAGGCGGATGGTGCGGATCATTTAAGGGTGAGCCTGCTGCTGGTTGTTAGCCAGACCGACTCCTGCCACGCTTAGTTAGCAGTAGAAAACCCCTGCGAGCTGTATTAATTTCCCCGTCACTGCCGCTGGAGGCTGTGGAGACACTGCATGACTGGAAGCCACTCACGTCACACACTGAAGAAGACGACGTCCAGGTGCTGGTCATCAGTGTGTTTCTGCAAAATCAACACGCGAATGCAATTGGCTCAACTTCTGGACCTCAGAAATGAAAGAGAGGCTTCAATCGAGCAGCCAGCCCCCCTCAGTCAGCATCCAGAGCTTTTCAGGGTGGTGGACCACGTGAGCTCGGACTAAACTCCTGGCTATGGCCTCGCATCTGCGCCATAGTGATGGACAGTCACATCAGGATGCCTGCAATGAAGCAGCCACAGATGCAGTCCGTCGTCAGCATATCAAGGAGGGACCTCATTTTTTAATTAGATACCAGTCGACATTCTTCCCCTTCAAAGGAATGAACCTACTTATGAATTCAAGCATGTAAGTCGGCATCATTCTGCGTCACCGACAGGAGCAATGGACACCTTTTTCCTTTAGCTTTCTTTGTGGCGTAAACGTTTCTGGGTGGTCCTGGTTTCCGTGTAGCCACTGGTCCATTTCTCTGTGGCTAGGTAGCGTTAGCATCACGCTCAGTAACACGCAATTGACATTTCCAAGACAGATTTTCAGAGTAAAGGCGGGGGTAGCGAGAGACCATCCTAAAAGGCTGATGGTGTCGTTAAGCTACAGCCGTGATATTTTACAAGCAGCATCCACTTGGAAACATTTACAAGACCATAAGTTACTAGTCTGTTGCCACTTTGCGGGAACCTGAGAGGAACCTTATGACAATGACCAGCTGTGCCTCAAGCAGTCCAACAGTGTCTCCAGCCAAAGAAAGGATAGTAGAGAACCTGCAGTTTAGTTTTTTTTCCCTCTTATGATGATTATTTTGTTAGTTTTAGGCAGCAAAACCTTCCAAACAATGCGGTTATATGTTATAGAAACTGAAACCTACTCCATGTTCAAAACTGTGTGTTGAGGCAGCTGGGAATTGGGAAATTTCCCATTTCGGAACGTTCCCATGACCACAAACATGGTTTCCCCTAGGAAATGTGATCTTACTCTGTCAGAACACATGAAATCAGGAGGCGGCTCCTCCAGCTGATGTCACCTCACAGTTTTGATGGTCCGGTAACATGAAGTTGGCGAGCAGATGGCCGACGTTCCGTCAGCTGAACAAAAACTGTGCAGCCGCATGACAACCTGCTTCTCCGAGCTTCCCAACAAGCGTTCCCACTGGGATATTCAGCGTGACAAGCGTTCACCGACATGTTCCGCAACTTGCCAGCTGTTCCTGAACACACCATCTCACTCAGACGTGGGGCGGTCCTCCATTGGCTTTGACTGGCTCACAGGAATGCAGGTCGCATGGTCACAGACCCTCATGAGTCGGCCATGTTGCCTCCTTCCGTTTTCATGCCACTCGGCTGCGTCGAGAAGCAGAACAACGACATGAGGACGTGCAGGGATGTGAGCAACTGAACAACCCTTTTTTGTTCCATTTGAAGTGGAAATAGGTGAATTTAGCTTCAAGTTTTGATTTTGAAATATGCAAACTTAAGCCATAGTTTCCAGGCTGTTAGCATTAGCTTTCGGTAGCATTAGCATTGTGTTCAGGAACGTAGAGTAAATTTTGGCATTTTTGACAGAATTTTCCTATAAATCTGGACTTGCAGGAACGGTCCTGAATGCTCGCACCGTTTGAATTGATATTTGACGGCCGTTTTATTGCGCAAAGATTTACTGCATAATTCACCAGAGCGAAAACTTAAAGCAAAACACGGCAGTAAACGCTGGGAGACGGGTTTAGTCCTTTCTGATAAAACACATTCAGACCATATGGTTCATCATCCCTGCAGTTTATCCGCAGGGCTCTTTGTGCTAAATCATAAATCCACGCGGTTGAGGAAGAAATTTTGATGCAGTTATTCATAGAAACACAGAATTTAACAGGAAAACAGGAGAATGCCTGAGATATTATATCACGTATTTGTCTTTAAGTGCCATAAAGGGAACGTCCTGCTCTCTGGGTTAAATGGCCTACAGTTCTATGGTTCAGCTGGCCGCGTCATATCTCATTTCTCTCCATCACTTTATTAACTCTCTCCTTTTATGACCTTTGGGGGGGTTTTCCAAACCTTTTCAAAGACCCGGTCGGATCCGCTGTTGTTGCCTGGTGAAGGCTCCGGGCAGCAGCTCTCCGGCAGCCATGTTCCACTTCCTCCCTCCTCAGCAGCCGCTTGAAGACCTCTTGTTGGGACACTAAGCTTTGTCACCTCTGCCCTGTCTCGCCTGTCTACCTGTCTGTCCACTCTGTCCCTCCAGATCAACAACAAGGCCAATGTGGTCACCAGCCCCAAAGAGCCTGTCCCCACTCCGTCTCTGGTACACTGCCTCTGCCTCTACGCCTGCCGCCCGCTTGCATGAACCATCCATCTCTCATGGTCGTGTAGCCCTTTTCTCACCCGTGGTGGGCGGTGACGCTTCAGTTCCACCAAGCTGAAGAACCTCTCGTGTTCCGCGTGGCTGTGCGTCACGAGCCGCCCGGGTCGCTTCATTGCATCGGCGCCGCGCTGCCGTTCATGGCTGCATCTCCCTTTGTTGTTGATTACGGCCGTAATGGCGGTCGGAGCCATTACGGCTGCAGCGAATACGCCGGCCCCAGCTATCGACCCAGCAGTGGTGCCTGATGGGAAGTGTGACTCGAATGGCGTGTTCAGACCGAATACAAATGACTTGCAAATTCAGTATAAAGATGAAAATGGCTTTCATAGACAAAAGTTAGGTCATTCATTTATTTATCCACCAGAGATGGTATATAACCTTAAAACAATACTGTATATAACCATGTATAGTTTATAACCATAAACCCACAGACTATATTATCTTGCCTCCACGTCCTCCTGTACAAAGATGAAGCCTTCTTGTGCTGGTGATGTCATTCACAGAGTAGTCAGTAGCAAATCAGGAAATGGAGCCACGGTATGGAGGCCCCGCCCACCTCAGTGACCAGCAATCAGTTTACTGTTAAAAACTATTTTTTTATGATTTGAAACAGACAGTAACAGTTATAGAAAGTTAGTGTTACATGTCCTCTCCACTTATTTATGTATGTTTCCTAAACACGTCTGTAAACGCCTCCACCACTTCCTGTATATCACTCAGAGCAGCTGTCAGTCATGAGGCCACGCCCACTTTATGTAGCGCCAGATTAAAACCAAACTTACTCGAAAAATGAACACTGGAACAAAAATTAATGAGATAAAACTACCTGAAATGACAGAAATCATCTTTGAAAAGTTTAGTTTGGTCCAAGACCCGCCCACATATACCGCATCCAGCCACCAGGGGGAGACGGAGGTCTTTTGGCTTCACTTTTGAGGAGCTGCCGACCTGACTTGCTGTGAATTCAGACGATGTTTTTTTGGCATCATTTTACTGCAGTTAAACTTTGGGACCTTTGAGGGCACAAAGCAGCGATAAGTTTCTCATGGTTGATGATGAAAATATCGGCTCACAGACACGCAGGTATGAATAAAGCAGACAGACGCGAGCTAAGCAAGCTGATAAACGATCTTTGTGTTTGGTCTGAACACAATATTCAAGTTGCAGAAGCGGCATATTTTGCGAGTATTTCTTAGTCAGAATTTTGAAAATGCGTTTGAACCTATTTTTTTGGCGGCAGTTTGTTTTCTGTCTGTTACGACGACCTGCTCAGCAGATCTAAATACTACAATCCCCATAATCCTTAGCTGCTAAGCAGAAGAATCAGTTCAATGCAAACATTTGCACATTTTTGCAAAGAGGAGCAGTCTCATGTTTATCTGCTGAATGCAACAGGAATTTAAGACCGATGCTAAAAAGAAGCAAACTTACCCAGATGTTCAAATATAGCTTCAAGATTTTAAAGCGGGGTTTTATGGTAGAACAGTCGATGTACAATAACCTAATAAACAGCGCGGCTTTGAGAACGCTGCTGCTGAAATCCCCTCCTCCATAGAATAAGGAAACGCGATCGCCACGGTGACCCAGTCGTGACTTTTGGCTTGGTTTTACTTCCCTCGCGTGGCTCGGGTCAGCAGGAACCCTGGACGCCGTCACCCGTCTGTCAAACATAACCGGGGGTGGGGGGGTAACAGCTCCCACGTCTGCCATCGCGTGTCCTCCTAAACCTCTCTGCTGTGTCGTAGCTGCGCGGTTGCGTTCCGCGACGCTCCGACACGAGCGGAGTACACGGATCATCCAGCATGGCGTCTGTGTTTGTGGGTGACTGTCGTCGTCGCCGTTGTCGTTGTCGGACGGTCTCTCATGGTTTATCTTCCTCACGCTGTGCAGGGACATGGATGTTTCATGGTCCCGTCTGTCCGTCGTAGTGCTCCAGTCTAGTGACTCTGTTTCTAGAGGAAAGACCCGCCTCCTCCCAGCTGTCACCTGTTCTCCCTTCTTCTCCGTTGACCTCTTTCTTTCCCTTTTGCAAACAAAACCTTGATTTCTAACCTTGGTTCTGCACAAACTTCTCTTCCTGCTGTTGGTTCTCCGGAATCAGGAGCCTCAAACCACTGTTATCCACAACCCAGCTGACGGAAACAAGGTACTCGGCCGGCAGGTTCTAGCGTGAAGCATTAGATTGCTGGTAGAACCGAGCCTCGGTGTTGCTGCCTGCCATGTTTGTTTGAATGTCGCTGCCGTTGCATGTTTTCAGCGCTTGTTGCATGAACAGTACCAGTCAAAAACACAGTCAATGAAGTTATGACACATAAAAAAAATTGATTTTTCTGGCACTTTCAGAGCAGAGAAACTTTCGTATCTCAAAGAGCTGTTGGAGGTACCATCTCAGCACCACCACTCTTAGATGGTTTCAGTTCCTACCTTAGAGGAAACAATGTCCTGCCATAAGAGGAATGAGGAACCCTGATTGGTTGAAGAGCTAGCTTAAATTAACATGTCTGTTTCTGTGAGGCCTTTATGTTCCGGGGCTAAACAGCGTTGCAGCCAAGTCAAAAACAACTGAAATCAACGGCAACCACTTCTTCAAACAGGAAATAGACGATAGATAAAAATCAGCGCTGTTGAAATTTCAGGATTTTTTGCGGTAGCGTGTCACATTTTCGTGGTTTAAAGCACCTGACCCTGAACGCAGCGCCAGGCTAGCAGGCTAACAGCCGCATTTAGGCGACAAACCTGGTGCCAATGACGCCGTTTAGCTGCGACTTTGAATGTGGCAGCTTACAGGCACTTGGATGACGCCGCAGCAGCAGCATGGCGGCTTTTTATGGTTTTTAGCTGTTGTTTTTTCACGTCTGAAGAAGAAGTGGTCTCCATTGACTTCACTTGTATTTGATTTGGCTGCAAAACTGTTCAACCCTGAAACCCTCCCACACAGTGGTGAGTAGATGATGACTGGACTCTCATGTTTGGGTGAACTGTCCCTTTAAGGTCTGCTTTTTGCTCCACCCACCCAGACTTCCTCAGCCAGTCCGGGAGATTGACCCAGTGACCTTTAACCTTGCCGCTCTAACCTTTCCGCCCTCAGCTCACCACACTTTCTTTTAAATGACTCTTGTATCTAAATTTCAAGCCGTAAAAGCTTCGCTCACCGTTTCTTTACCTCATCAGACGTTTGACTGGAACTGGAACTGTGTTCCTGCATGTGTTTCTGCTGCAGCTGTAGATGTTCACGTGTTCAGTTATTTGCGAGTGTTGTAACAATTTGGTGTCGGTTCTTAAACCTTTTAGCAGCATGCGCCAACATTTCTATCAGAGCACCGCCGTTTTAACATGCTACAGTGTTAACACGCCACAGTGTTAACACGCCACAGTGTAACACGCCACAGTGTAACACGCCACAGTGTAACACGCCACAGTGTAACACGCCACAGTGTAACACGCCACAGTGTTAACACGCTACAGTGTAACACGCTACAGTGTTAACACGCTACAGTGTTAACACGCTACAGTGTAACACGCTACAGTGTAACATGCTAAAGTGGTAAAATGTTGAAGTGGTAACACGCTACAGTGGTAACATGCTACGGTATTGTGGCAGAGGGATTGTGCATGTGGCTGGAACACGCTAAAGACCTCCGCTGTCTCGAGAAAAATCCTCCACAGAACCCAGCGGGTCTCCTGCACAGATGTGCGGATCTATGTGATCTTGTATAATCCACAAGGTCACACATGCATGCTGGTGTCATGGGCTTTGTGCAGCGACATGATGACGAGGCTCATAGTGCCGCAAGAGTGTGTGTGTGTGTGTGTGTGTGTGTGTGTGTGTGTGTGTGTGTGTGTGTGTGTGTGTGTGTGTGTGTGTGTGTGTGTGTGTGTGTGTGTGTGTGTGTGTGTCGTCACCACTACAATAACCTGTCAAAGTAAAAATCCTTTATTTGTTCATTCGTGGAAGATGAAATGTTGCGTTTGACGAGAAAATGATAATCTAAGTAATGAGATTAAGATTCTTGACTCAGGAAGGTTTTAGGCAGTCGGACGAGGCCAGAAACCATGGCGACCCGCCGTCAGGTGATCCACAATCGAGCTCATTCAGTCTGGATTCACCGTTTCTGGCTGCACGGTCGCTCATCCCGTCATTTTCGCAGATTTAGTCAAACATCTAAATGGAGTCACGGGGGTAATTGGAGGCGGAGCTTCTTTTCATCCTCACGAGTTCTTTGTTTGTCCTTTTGGCAGGAGTCCAGCGAGAGCGCCAACACCACCATCGAGGACGAGGACGTGAGAGGTAGGAAGGTTCAGACCGGCCAATCACGCGTCGACGTGTCCGGCGCCGCCCTCGCGGCTCCTGTTGCATGAACGTCTCCTGTGTTGTTCTGTGTTCCAGTCTCAGCATGTTTCTTTGCTTCTTGTTGCCCGTCGTCGTAGAAACCTTTTACTGCGGAACATCGGTGCTTCCACTGACACCGTTTGATTCCAGCCGTCTCCAGGGCAACGCAATTGATACGCTAATGTAGAGAGCCGAGAGCGTTAACGTCGGAGTGGTTGGCGGCTGCAGGTATCTGCTGCGGGACCTCCTCCACACGCGTCCAACCACCCTCCAGCGAGACTCTGAACTCTTTAGATCTTCCGTTTTCACACAGCCTCTGAGCTCTCACTCTGCCTCGGGGTAAAGTATCAGATTACTTTTGCCTGCTAATGACAGGCCACAGCCGACGTCGGTCCAGCAGCGGCACCGTCTTTGATTTGAGCCGCATCGGTTCCAGGCAGCCGCGGGTCTGTTGCCTTTATACTTGCATACTAAAACAGCTTCTCATATGAACTCTGGCGTCTGTAGGACCCAGCTGAGCACGGGGGGGTCAAACCGGGCCAGAGCCGCACGGGGGGTCCGCTGCTTTAAACTTCCAGTTATTGATATTCACTTCATAATCAGGCAGGAGGTCGGAGCTGCAGATGGACTCAGATGTTAGAAGTGGTGGAGATGCCATGTGTAGCAGAAGCAGCCTGGGGAGGGAGTCCAGTTAGTGCTCCAATGGATATCCAGGTTCCACTTATGTGACTGTGTGACCTTTGATAGCGCCAGAATTGGAGAACGCGTGGAACGTTTTACAGAACCGTGTTTGTATGGAGGTGGAACAGAGTGCGTGCGTGTGTGTTTGTGTGCGCGCGTGTGTGTGTGTGTGTGTGTGCGCATCGACCAATCACTGACAGCGGCGAGTTTCCAAACAAGAGTGTTTACTTTCATTCTTATCTGACATGAAACATCTGGATCCTCCAGCTGTTCCTCCTCAGTCGGACCTTCAGCCCACAGACACTGTCGGAGATCTCGGATCTAGAAACGGCGGAAAGGATCACAAGCCTGAGATCTTTGGTGATGACCTGCGTGTGATGGTCATAACGGAACCGATTGCTAGTGAGGGTAACCATAACGACGCCCGCGTTCTTCACCGGCTCAATTGAGAACCAAGAGCCTCGTTTATGGAGATAATGAAGCTTCATGATTATTTTTATTCCAGCTAGCTTGTCAGCGAGCAGTTTCCTGTTGACACATCCAGCAGGACCAGTCCGAGCTCTGATAAATGGAACCTTCTCGCTGTGTTTTGGTTCTGAGTGTTGGGCTCATGAAGCCAGCAGGCAGCTCGCAGTAGCATCGCCTCACTCTCATCGACCAATGAAAACCAAGAAGGGCGGGACTTGATCCTGTGGTCCCGGCTGTGCACAATTAGCAAACTTCATCCACATGTAGCGAGTTGCGTTGACGTGATTAATATGATTTAGACTTTTCTATTGTTTCCCTAACAGGTGAACTGTTCCTTTAAAGGAGAACCGTTATGCTCATTTCCGGTTCTTTAGTTGAGTTCTGGACTACATTTTCGTATAATCACATGATTCACAGTTTTAAAAAAATCTGTCATCTCAGTTCATTATCCAAACGAGCCCCCTTAAGAGCCCCCTCCAATGAGGAGGCCTGCATCCCAGCACGTGGTGGGCGTGAGGTTCCTGAGGTTCCTCCAGGGTATGGAGTCATGGTGTTCAGGTGCCACGAACGCAGCCTCCCAACGGCGCTTCAGAGACCAACTTTAAGTGTGTTTCCATGCGAGCACGCGGCCGAGTGAAGGTTAGTTTAGGCTCCGCCTCCCACCCTGAGCGCATTACTGAAGCCTCCGGCTGGAGAACGTCGTGCTCCCTGCAGGCGAGGAGCATTAATGGGAACATTGGACTCATTAACTCGTTTGAAATATGACGGCAGCAGATCGGAGACCAAACGCGGGTCCTTCACTCACATCATGAAGGCCACGCAGTCGAAATTCCTTTTTCCTATTTCCGAGCGAGCCAGCGAACGCCACCGTTATTAATGACGTCTGATCGGCGCCGCCAGAGCAACATCCAGAGCTGCTTAACCGCCAGCGGCCGCCATCATTCATGGGGAACACCGGCAGAAGTCTGACAGTGAGACTCTGACGCCGAGCGATGCTATTGGGCGGACGTCCTGACGCGCCGGCGCTGGCCTGACAACAGGGAGGACGAGTGCCCAGGGAGGGTTTTACCGGCAGGGTTCCTCTCGCTGCCTGGACCTTTGTAGTTTGACAGGTTTCCCTGAACGCGTCCTGGACATGTTCATCCAATCAGATTCGTTCTTATTCTCAGCTGCAACTGCATTTAATGTTTCCCTTTTCTCCATTTTATTCATGCTGCGCCACCGTCACCATGGCGATCTACGCTCTCATCCATCCGTCATCCTGCACCCATCCGTCCATCCCTCTGTCCGTCCACCGTCACCATGACGATCTACACTATCATCCGTCCACCTTTCCATCCATCCGTCCGTCCATCCATCGTAACCTTCATCCCTCTCAGCACACTCACCCCCCTCCAGCCCCAAAATCTACCACCTTAGGCAGATAAGCCAGTGCACCTACCACCAGCCTTCCTCCTCCTGCTCCTCCTCCTCTTGCTCCTCCTCTTGCTCCTCCTTCTCCTGCTGGTACTCTCCTCCTGATTGGCCCAGTGGTGAGGAGTGCTGCCAGTACATCCTGTGGGCGCTGGTCTCCGCCTACCTGCTGCTGTTCTTCACGTCTTCCTTTCTGGTCTTTTTCACTGACCATTCCACCACCTTCCAATGTGGCCCTCAAACCACCCACACACAAGGCCCCGCCCCTGCCCAGCAAGGGGGGCCCCCGCCCAGCCTGGGCCCCACCAACTCCCAGTGTAAGTCCCTGCTGCAGCGCTGAGGTGAAGCTTCCAGCTCTGCTTGGTCTCACTGAAAGTGAAAGTAAACGGTCAGGTAGAACGTCACTAAGCTGAGATGTTTGACTTCACTGTTAATCTTTTTGTTTTTTTTATGATAGAAGTGGGAAAACGTAGAAAAACGTTACTATAGTAACCTACATCTGCCATCCATCGACCGATGCAGATACAGCGGAGCTTTAAGCTTTAAGTCAGCTTAAAGCGGCCTGAGGAGGAGGAGGAGGATGGTGGTGATGACGTCACCTGTGAGGGTTCAGCAGGTTCATGACCAATCAGCCGCCGGACGCAGTCGCAGACTGACACTCTGATTGGTGCTCGCTGTCCTTCTCTCGTTTGGGTTCCGTGTAGTTTCTCTCTGGAGGTTCCTGCTCAGAAATGCATGCTGGTCCGGATCCTGCATCTGTCATGTGACTTTCAGTGGAAAAAAAGGAGGAACTTTTGACGTGAAAAAGAATCAGCAGTTAATCTTCTTCTTCCTCATTGAAAATGTGAATCCATAATGTTTAGGTTAATTAACATTATTGGATTAAATGTTATAATTCCAAGCAGAGGATCATTATACTCGTGTTTGTACAGAACCGAACCTCGTCTGCTGCCTTATGGCTCCTCCTACTGGCCAGGAGCGGTCATGGCATCATCATCTCCTCATGGATCACGCTGCTGATTTTAAGCTTGCATATAAACCAGAGAGAAGGACTCACTCATGTCCACTCACGCTGTCAACTGAATCCTGTGGATTATGGTGTGAGGTCATTATTGACTGATTATTGATTAACTGATTTGTTTCATGGTGCAAATAGTGAAGAGCAGTCAAGCCTCCACTGCTGAGGGTTGCAGTTTATGCTCAGAGTAAAACTCTGTCATCAAATAATCTGCCAAATCGAATTGCTCTTCAGGACAGAACAGCTGTTAAGGTGATGAAGTCAACAATCAATGACTGTTTTGTTGAAAATTGCTTCATAGAAAAAACAAGGCAACGTTTCAGAAATGAGGTGCAGAAACTCAAATATCATCAGTGATGTTCAGATGAATAATGGCAGCAGCACAAAAGTGTGTGTACATGCGTGTGTGTGTGTGTGTGTGTGACCTCGCTTTTAACAGTTTAGAGATCCTGTGATTGGTCTGTCGGAGATCATGTGATCCATCATGTCTCCTACAGCCGCAGGCGTGATTCTTTTTGGCCGACCTGCATTTTTTTAATCATCTTCTGTGTGTGTGTGTGTGTGTGTGTGTGTGTGTGTGTGTCCATTGGAGTGTGTGTGCGTGCCAGCCCTCCATCTCTGCTCTAATAACAACTCCCAGATGAAAACACACTATTATCCAGCTGCTCAAAGACATTACTTCCGCTCTGCAGCTCTTGACGGCGGCCGAGCTTCACTTGGACGCCGCCGCCCCTTTAAGACGACACAGGCGGCCGCACGTTTGCGTGACGACGGCCGCGTGACGACGGTCGCCGCAATGCCGTTCGTTCATGTCTGCGTGAGCCGGGCAGCTTCCAGATGTGGAAGTTCTTCATTCACGTAAAACACGTCTGATATCGTTGATACTTGAGTGCACATTAAGCCATTAAATAACAACGGTGGCGGCGTGAAGCTGAGGAGCATCAAACACCTTCAGGTTTAACTCAACACGTTCCAGTTCGTCTAGTTTTATTTAAGGTGGAATCCTGCAGGCTGTCTGTTCCAGTGTAGGTTTTTAAGGTGGAATCCTGCAGGCTGCCTGTTCCAGTGTAGGTTTTTAAGGTGGAATCCTGCAGGCTGTCAGTTCCAGTGTAGGTTTTTAAGGTGGAATCCTGCAGGCTGCCTGTTCCAGTGTAGGTTTTTAAGGTGGAATCCTGCAGGCTGCCTCGCGTCTCCGATTGTTGGTATGAAGCAGCAACCTGACGTGACTCCAAACGTTTGACTGGGATTGAAACACGCTGCTCGCTGTCGCTGCTGGTTTCCTTTCATGTGCATTTTTGGCCTCCCGTGTTGCCGTACTGACTTTGAGGTCACCTCAGCCGGCCTCTCTGAAATCTCCCCCAGTGTCAACATGTTGAGAAACGCCGCGCTCTCTGGCCTCCTGAGCCCCCCCCCCTCCCCCCCCTCCCCTCGGTGCCGTCCACGTGCTGCCGGTTCCGGTGACTCAAACTTCCGTCTCATTGTCTCTCTTGTCTTTGTATTTTCCGTAACTAAGCAACCGAGCTTCTGCCTCCTGTTGACTCCGGCGCGAACGCCGAGAGCCTCGGGAAAGGAGCTCTCAGGCATGTTCACATGTGCCGCAGATGTTTCTGAGGCGGGGATCAAACGCGTCAGGATGTGAGGTCAAAGGTCACCCAGCCACATAATCACATGTAAACAAACCGACGCCGCACCGCCAGCGGGACGATCGGCTGTTTGCACACTAAAGTCCACCGGAGACTCGCGGCGGCCAATCAGGCGAGCGTGCGCGGGCGTCCTCCTGCTTCACTTCCTGTCTGCTGTCAGTCTGAGACGTCCACCGGCGGCCATGTTTCACCGCTCAGTTCTCGCGCTTCTGTTTGTCGCGGCATCGCTGGGAGGGAGCGGCGCCCTCGTTAGCGTTCAGTTAGCTGCAAACGCCAGCGGATGTGACCACGCTGCAGGTAATGTGTGTGTGTGTGCATGCATGCGCGTGTGTGTGTGCGCGGCAGCCGTCGATGACATCAGCACTCATTCTTTGCGTTGGTTGTCTCCTAGCTCACCTTCTTAGCGTGAAAGGTAACGTAGATGTTGCTCATTGGCACGTTCTCACGTGACTGTGTTCCTCCATGAGTCGGTGAACCTCCTGGCGTTGTGATTGGTGGTTGGCTGTCGTCCTCGTGCTCCTCCATCGCTCCGCTTTCTCCGCCTCCATCCGTCCGCCCGTCCGCTCGTTCTCCGTCTGACGTTCCCCGTTTGTCTCTCAGCTCGCAAGCAGGAGATCATCAAGGTCACCGAGCAGCTGATCGAGGCCATCAACAACGGCGACTTCGAGGCGTACACGTGAGTCCCGCCCCTCCGCTCTCGCTGGCGCCTCATTGGAGGTCCTGCTCCGTGCAAAGCTCCCTGGGAAGGTAACCCGCCTCCTTATTTTGCAGGAAGATCTGTGATCCGGGCCTCACGTCCTTCGAGCCGGAAGCTTTGGGCAACTTGGTGGAGGGAACCGACTTCCACCGCTTCTACTTCGAGAACGGTGAGAACGTTTGTTTGTCTGTCTGTCTGTCTGTCTGTCTGTCTGTCTGTCTGTCTGTCTGTTTGTTTGACGTCGGTGACACAGGAGTGGGGTGTGAGGTCAAAGGTCAGATGAACACCAACAAAAGAAAGTTGAGATGTTTCTGCTGCCAGAGGTGCTGCTGGTCTCTGCTCCAACGAGACCTCCAAGTACCTTTCTTCCAGCTCCTTCATCCCTCCAAGCCTGCGGGGGTGCCAGCGAGTCCGTTTAGCGTAAAATGAAGTTTGATTTTTGGTCAAAGTTTTTTCCGTTTGCTGGTTTTTGGTTGGATGGTTTTTATGGTTAAAAGTTTTTATTCTTGCCAAATAAACTTATAAATATCAGAACCAGCCGTTGTTGGTTTTGATTTAGCGTAGCAAGCCGCTAAATGGGCTCGGTTGACTAGGAAGCTTTGACAGCTGTTGCCATGGTTACAGGTTGGCCCCAGATGAATTCACAGTGATTTAACTTAGATTTAGAATTAATCGTAGAAGATAATAATAATCAGTCATTGGAAGGGGTGAACGTCGACGGTAGGTGAAGAGGGTCAGATTTGGTTGTTACGCTGTTTCACTTGAAGACGACGCCAAGAATCAAACGTCCGGCATCTCTGCGTCCAATCACACGGCTGCTAGCTAACACGCGTCCCCGTGCCCCCGCCCCCTCCAGCTCTGTCCAAAGGCAAACAGCCAATCCACACCATCCTGCTCAACCCGCACGTGCACCTGATCGGAGACGAGGCCGCCTGCATCGCCTACATCCGCCTGACGCAGTACATCGACGGCGCCGGCCTGCCGCGCACCATGCAGTCCGAGGAGACGCGCATCTGGCACCGCCGCGACAGCAAGTGGCAGAACATCCACTTCCACCGCTCCGGCTCGCCCACCGTGCCCACCAAGTGAGGCCCGCCCACACACACACACACACCAGTAATCAGAGTAACGCTCGGAGCTCCACTGATCTGTGATTTCCTTTTTTCTTCCAGCTGAGAAGACGACGTCTCACTCCAAACACCCTCCAGCTGCCAGCTAACCAGACCCCGCCCACCAAGTGTCTATGAACCCCCCTCAGCCAATCCTTACCTGCCATAGCAAGAGCTCCGCCCTCTCAGTGTGTTTACATATCGTGTGCGGGCCCGAAGATTCCTGGGCGGCGGCGGCGGTGGCGGCGTGCGGGGATCTTTGCGTCTGCAGCCCGATGTCTTACTCTGAGGGTTTTTCCAGATTCTCTGTTTTTAAATAGAAGCTGTTTGCGTTCCGCTTTCCCGGCGTCCGGCGTGGAGCCGCCGGCGTGGAGCCGCCGGGCTCCGTTTCAGTGATGGGTTTTTTGTTTTGTTTTTTTCGGTTTTATTATCGCACACTTTGGCGTGAAGAGCAACATGTCGCATTCCTAATTTTTTCCTCTCAGACGCGTGAAAACTCGGCGTCGGCTCGCTTCGGTTCCAGTGACGTAAATGTTCGGCTGTAATCGCTGTCGCTCGCTCTCTCGCCCGCTCGCTCTCTCGCCCGCTCGCTCTCTCGCCCCACCGCCGCGGCATCAAGCTCCTTTTTGACAAACCCGTCTCCTCATTGGCTGGTGGCACCGAGTATGTTTACTGGGGTTTGTAAGTGCATGTTTGAAAAGGGAAAATCGTGGAAACGGAGAAGAAGCAGATGATATTTAAGCGAATCGGTAGAGGAACTCATAAAGGCTGTTTGATGACTCATCTTTTTTTTTTTTTTTAGACAGGAGATAATTGTGTGAAGTTTATTTGTTACTTTTTATATCGTGAAATTGATGCAGTAGCTCGTCGTCTTCTTCTTATCATCATCGTGGTTATGAAGATTATTTTCTTTAATTGACACGTGCGTCACGATCGGAACCTTCCAGAATCGTATCACATCTTTCTATTGGATCAGTTAAATTAGGGGGAGGGGCATCACTTGATGAGGTGCATGTAATTCACGATATGTTAAATAAAGGTTCATATTTAAAAAAAAATTTCACATTAGGGTTTTTTTTTTAATTTCCATGGAAAAATTGGAATTGAAATAAATTCGGCAACCACATCAGGAGAAGCGGCGCCCGATGATGTAAATCGTTTCTTTGCTGTCAAACTGTCACAAACATCAGACCTGTTGCAACTTCGGAATATCCAGTTACCATGACGACAAGTCTGATGCGTGTTTAAGAAAAATAAAATAAAATGTGTGATTTCTGCCAGATGTGTTCTCTTTTTTCTTCCCCCGCTGATGTTCCGCGGCGGCCTCCAACCAGTCAGGGTTGCTCAGGTGGTTTCGGGTCAGAGAGGCGGGGCTTACAGGAGCAGGGTTCTAAAACTGCGATGCCGTATTTTGTCGCATATCTCAGGCCGAACGTTTCCTGCCGCCTGAAGTCTCACATGCATCTTTTTGTTTTTAATATTTCATGTTTTATTCTTAGACTTTTCCGTCCCGGAGGAGGAGAATTCAGTCACCCTCGCAGCCGATTGGTCGCCTGGTGTGTAAGACAGCACGACGTCATCGGCTCCCCGACTCATCTTCTGCGTGACCTGATGATTAATAATCGTAGCCAGCTGCCGACTCCTGCTGCTGCTTCTTTAAAGAAACAGTATGTAGCTTTTACTAAGTGTTGATTTTAGCGGCCCCCTGTGGACACGCCTTAAAACATCATTTCCCATCAGCACCTCTGCTGCATGTGATCAGCAGAAACGACTTTAGAACTTTGCAATGACGTCATCAGGCGACCAATTGGGACGCGGAGACGTTTACGAGCACCAACGTCACGTGTCCACGTCAACATGCAGCTCTGCTCGTGAATCTGTCCTCCGGCCAGTCAGAATTGGCAGTGGGCTTCCTGGTTCTTCTCTGGAGTGTCGACTCTTCTCGGCCGTCGGCGGGTGAACGAGGCGAGCGCGGTGAGCCCGGTTGAAAAGAACCACATCAGGTCACATTTGACATGTACAGTTTTTATTCTTCTGCCATGTTCACACTGCAGCTGCGAGGCCTCGTTAGCGTTTAGTTATAATTTTGATAAACTCATACATGCCCGCGTAGATATTTGCACTGTTAGTATGTATATATTTGTCATCGCCATGGAAACAGGAGGCTCGTTTACCACATCCAGGGTCTGTTTTTTTTTTTTCTGACATTTCTTTTATTCCTCCACTGGATCAAACTCGGAGTAAATGGAAACGTGAGGATCAGAAACGTAGATAAACACACACACAAAACCCAGATCTCTCACTCACACACTCACACACTCACACACACACACACACACACACACACACACCAGGGAGCATTCAGGGACGTCAATAAATAAAGAAATGATTGATGGGGGGATTTGGCGACAATCGGTGAAGATCGGCGTCCGTGTTCTGAAGTGTTGGAGCGTCTGGACGTTCCACATCTTCATCATCATCATCAGCTTCCATTAAAAAACCCCAAACTGTCGTCACTGCACAAAAACTCCACAGGTCCCCCGTAACGACGCGCCATCGTTGGCCTCGCGGACGGGGACTACTTTCTGGGGCGGATGAATCCACGTTTGCTGCTCTTGCAATCTTGCGTTTGTGGTTTAACTCACAAATGAATGGATTAATCACCCAAAATAATCAAGGATGGAGTCTGATGACATCATGAAGCAGCGGGGCATCATGGGAGCTGAGGCGTGTCTGGTCGTCACCTCTTAAAACCAATGCAAGACCATCAACTCCTCTCTAAAATGGTGGACAAAAAATCCTAGATTATCGCTCCGCCGATGTTTATAACTCCAAAAAAAAAAATCCCAGATCTCCCATGATGCACCTCATTCACAGTCAGTCATCCATGCTGAGTAAACGCTTCTAATCTCCAAAACTTCTGTTTATGAGTCGGCCGACCAGTAAGAGAACGAGCGAGAACCTGACGCGATGAAGTCATGCAGCGTTGCTTTGAGTGGCGTCGGCCTCAGCCAATCAGACGCGCAGCAGCCAGTTCTGGTCATTTCATGGCAGCCGTCAACGATGAGAAGAGAAACACGGAACTCGTCCTTTACAAAGCACAATCATGCCGCAGTTTGAGGGGAGGAGCAAGCGAAACGCCGGCGTCCGGAGCTACGGGGGCGGCGGCGTTACCATAGAAACATTCCTCATGACTACGGTCTTTCAAACTACACGCTGTATTTACACACACGCGCACGCACACACACACTCACACACACACAGGTGATGGGTACAATGTGAATGCACAACAACACGTTAGCAGGACGGACACGTAAAAAACAAAGAAAAACAGCAGATGCATGATGGGAAGACGGCAGGTGGCGTCCACCTCTTTGTAAACAGATGAAAGGTCGTTTGGCTGTGGAGTCGAGGCCACCGGCTCCCGTTGATCGCGTGTACCGCCCCCCAGAGGCCGCCGCTGGTGCAGCAGGTGTACGTGGGGTTAATGTGTTAAATGCTTTCAGTCGTTTCTTCTTCTTCTTCTTCCCGGTCGAAGCGCCGTTTTTCTTCTTCTTCTCTGTTATGTACAAAGTTTACAGGGGTTCTGTGAGAAGAGGCCGCGTGCCAGGAAACCGTCCCAGACGCCATCCCAACTTTGATCCACCTTTGGTGTGTCGTACCTTTACTCGCCGCGGCAGCCTGGAACCAAGGTAACGTCACAAAAACAACAACGACGACGACAACAACAGAAAAAATCAAGCGACGTAAAAAGAAGGGCGCCATCTTTGGTCACAAAAAAGAGCAAAAAGAAAGATGAAAATAAAGCACAGAAACACGGTTCTAATGGTTCCACAAAAATACGAAAAATAACCAATCCGGGGATCGGCGAGGAGAAGAAGACGGAGGGAGGCGGAGCCTCGCGGTGTCAGCGCGGCGCAAAGGTCTCAGCCGGAGATGCAGGGAGGCTGTCAAAGCTCCTCCCCTTCCTCCTCGTGCTCCTCCTCTTGCTCCTCCCCCTCCTCCTCCTGGCCTCGGTCGTCCTCGCAGTAGTGCTGCAGCAGTCGGTGCAGGTGCTGCTGCAGCGCGTCGGGCTGCAGGGCGGCGGCGGCGGCGGCGGTGGCGGCGGCGTCCAGACGCTCCAGGTGCACGTGCTTCCCCTGCGCGTCCCTCACCACCGTCCTCTTCTGGGTCCGAGAGTTACGCATTCGGCTTCTGGAGGAGGGACAAGCGAAAACCGTTAAAGCCACAGAGTCTCGCAGTTCCTGCTACGGAAGACCGAGTCTGCCGGTGTGAAAATGAAACTATGAAAATGAAATTATCAAATCAAACAAAAACTGAATGGTGCTCAGTAATAATAACAATAATAATGATAATAATTGTCTTGTTTATTAGATGATCTACCTCATTCAGGAACTTGGAATAATTTCTTGTAATTACATTTGTGTTTCTTTTTACCATTTTTCATCAGATGCGTCTGGAGTAAATACATTTGCACATGGAAATAGTTTACAGAATATACTTTCAAAAACGTTAAGTTAGTCTTTAAAAAGTGGTAAAAAAAAAAATTTTTCTTGCAACTTAGATATTCAAAATGTGAGATGATGATTGACACTGAACTATTAAAACAATAATGTGGCTCAAATTTCTGTAAAACACTCGATAAACAATTGTATTTTTACATAAACAATTACATAAAAATACAAATAAAATTGCCATTTTTAGTGAAACTGGAAGCATGAAGTGTAGCTTTAGGTGATCATACGTCATGTGCTCTCAAATAGAAAATGAAATTTTGTTTGATTTAAATGTATTATTTTTTTCAAACTGGCAGCCTCGGGCTTCCGTACGTGTCCTCATCCACTGTTAAACTGAGGCGAAGTGCAGGAGCCTGAGAATCATCCAGATTACAGGTGACCCAAAACCAGATTAGTAGATTAGCAGGAGGACCTGAGGAGAACCGCCGTCTCCTGAACTCACGTCAAACATGCGAAAGTCTCCAAGAACACACAAACCCGTGAATGAACACATGAACTCCACCAGCTCGACCGAGAGGAAACCATGGCAACGCAGCGGCGACCGAGCGCGACGCACAAAATACGGGAGAAGATGCATGAATGCTGAGGATGACGAGACCAATGGCAACGAGGGTCCTCAGAGAACTGCGATGATGTCACACAGTTGAGTAAATGTGCCATTATGATGTCGTGAAAAAAAAGAAAATAAGCTTAATTATTTGAAACTTATAACTTAAAATTTAAACTTATGATTCCGGAACCAATAAGAAGCATAAAAAAGCTGAATATGATTTTCATAGTTGAAAGTCTGGTGAAGCAGTTGAGTTTTAAAGTGGAGGAAGTTTAGAAGGACTAGAAGAGTCCCCATTGGAGTATTTTTATTTTTAAGAAAGTGCAATATTGTAATAATAATAATAAATACTATTAATATATAATATAAAAACTACCAAACCTGAGCTGATTATCTTGATAGTTAAATGTTCCTGTGACGCATTCACACAAATATGGTTGTTAGTTATTACAGTAGAAACGTCATTAAAGTTAAAAAAAAAAAAAAAAAAAAAAACTGCACTCCACAAGCACAGGTCACCTCCACGTTCAGGCGGGGGCGTTCCGAGTTAGGAGGGGGCGGAGTAACGCCATGCTTAATCAATGAAAGGGCCTCTTAGTAAACTGGGTCTCATGCTGCAGTCGGACCTTTTAAGCACAGAACCGTCGTCCTGCACCACCCGGTTCTCCACCACATGAGGGAGGAGAACTTTCTCAAAGCCTCCAGCATAACTCAGTGCCTGGAGGAGACCAGAGGGACGGAGAGGAACCTCAGAAAGATCTCATCTGATGGATCTTCGCCCATCATCTCTGCGTCCTGGCCTGGATCCACCCACCTTCTCAAAGTCCTCTCTGGCTGAGGGCAGGTCAGCGGCCAGCGAGGCGTCTCCCGTCTGCTTCTCCGTCCTCTCGCCCGACACCACCGTCGTCTTCACCACCTTGCTGACCTTGCGACCTTTAACTGGCTCCGCCTCAAACTCTGAGGCCGTGGCGGCGCCGAGGGCCCGGGGCTCCGAGAAGGTCAGCTGGAGAGAACATGGTGCGAACGATGAGAGATGAAGGTTGGGATCCGATGATCGCGCAGTGGTCGCAATCTTATGGCTGATGGCTGTGTGGAGTATAAATACTGCGTATAGAACGATGTGAAAGTTGTGGGCGGCCTCACTGACCTCCCTCTGATCTCCTCCGCTGTGAAGAACGGTTCTCTTCACCACTCTGGAGACGGCGTCTCCTTCCTCTATCTGCACCGTCTCCTGGCGGGAGCCCTCGACAGTGACCTCCTGGGTCTCCAGGCCGTCGGGCGACACGTACTTACGGATCACCTTCCGCGTGATCTGGTGGTGAAGACGCACAGATACTTGCTGTAAAAACCTGCAGCCAGGTGGCGCCGCGGCGCACGTGTGAAGGTTCCCTTACTTTCTTGACCACCATGTTGCCGTGCTCGTCGGTGTACTTCTCCTCCGTCACCGTCTGTGATGGGATGTCTGGCAGGTTGTCAGCCTGGACAGAGACAAAGCACACGCACGCACACGCACACACACACACACACACACACACACACACACACACACAGACACACACACACACTCGAGTGACTTTGCTGTGATATTCCAGAGTGACGTTTTTTTGTGTTTGAGAGCAGATTTTTTGTGCTTAAAACATTGTCCTAAAACTTCCCCAAACACAGATTGGG
This sequence comes from Dactylopterus volitans, assembly GCA_901007715.1. Classification (NCBI taxonomy): domain Eukaryota; kingdom Metazoa; phylum Chordata; class Actinopteri; order Syngnathiformes; family Dactylopteridae; genus Dactylopterus; species Dactylopterus volitans. The sequence continues at coordinate 41,205 of CAAKHG010018193.1, forward strand.
GTTCTAAATTAAGCAACATCACTGCACGCCGGGTACACAGCTTACCGAGAGTCATGGGGGGCCGGGGGGCATGAAAAAGAAAAGCTGTGCTACACGAAGAAGCCGCTATGAATCACACACCACATCCTAAGGAGCGCTACGCCCCTGCTAGCGGCTAACACAGAAGCATCATGCTCAGTTACCTGAATAATAACTCTGCGCCGGACCACCCTGGTGGTCAGAACTTCCTCCTCTGAGCTATCAGAGGACAGCACTCCTAGCTCCTCTGCTATCTCCTGGGAGACAGCACACAGCCACGAGGGTCAGTTTCACCGGTTCGACACGTAGCTAAACAACACAAACACAGCAGGCGGCGGCGGCAGCGGTGGCTCAGCTGTTCCTTCCTTTCTCCAAACCTCACCTTTCTATTTGCTGGCCTAAAAGTCTCATAGACGAATCGAACCGACAAGCAATAAACGGCCGCACGTGGCGGCGATGTGAGGTGAAAAGAAGGCACAGCTATGAGAAACCGATCTCAACCTTAAAGTAACACATGTGCGGATGAAAGAAGCGACAAGCAGAAATCAAAAGATGCAAACGGGTGCAGCTGTGAACAGAGTTCAGCTTCAGGTTAGGTGATCTGAGGTTTTCAGAAGCTCCTCAACAACGTGGACTTGAGAACAAGCAACTGTGAAAACGTCACGTCCCCTTTTGGAAAAGCAACAGTCACTGAATCAGCACAACTGTTAAAGTCTGTTATTGTCTGGAGGGTTCAGACACTCATGCACACAGAAGCATTTTAGTCCGTTAAGTAGGAACTGGAAGGTTCCATCTTCCCGATGCGGCACCACAGCAACCAGGCAAGACTCCAGTCCTGCGCCGTGCTCATGCTCTTACCCGTCCCAGGAAGTCGTCATCGTCATCATAGTACCCTGCCTGATCTCTGGAAGGCAGCTCCTCGCACGTGGGGCGCTCGCCCTCTGCTCGACACCCGCGTGAACCCTCTGAATCGTAGGCAAAGTCGCCAAGACTCTCGCTGCCCGAGGAAAAGCGCTTGTAATCTTCTACCCTCAAGAATGGGTGAGCAGTGTACTGAGGGCTCCCCGACAGGAAGCCGATATCAGGGCTGCTCCCGGGCATTGGGGATATCGGTTCCGATATACGATAGCTCATCTCATGCTCCATTTTAACATCCTCTGGTTCAGAGTTGTCGGACAAGGCCTGTCTGCAGTCAAAGAATTCCAGATCCGAGTCGGATTGCTGCGGAGATTCGGATCCTTTGTGTTGCTCGCTCGGTTTGAACTGCGGTTCCTCCGATTCTGCTTCAGAAAATGGTTTCTCAAACTTTGAGAGGACTCTGGTAAAGTCTGGGGAAAACTCACATTCCAGTGTGCTTCCTGATTCTTCCCTGGTGCTGGCTGCAGTTGAGTGGTCAAACATGGGAGACAATGGAACTGGATCACTCAGGGGGGTCGGATTACATTCAGAAACTCTCAGGGTTTGGTGTCCTGAAAACACTGCCTCGTAATCAGGTGGCACCAGAAACCGGCTGGACATGGGAGAGAAAAGCTCAGTGGACTGAGGAGACGACTCCCGGTCTGAGCCTCCACGCCATCCATCCGCCTTCTCGCGCACGGGCAGAACCGGAGTCACAGTTCTGTGGGTCGTGTATGAGTTCTGGTCAAGTAGCTGCAGGGGAAGTGATGCTGTCAGCTTGCCGGCAGCAAAGATCACGCCGACATCACCAACATCACCTGTTGGCTGCACTTGATTGTCAGTTTGCAACCGCGTTTCCTTGAGTGTCTGGCGGGAGGCCTGGAAGTGAACATCGACAAGATCTGCATGAGTTTGAATCAGACCCGAACGTGTCATCGCGGCCACGCCCACATTCCACCAGGTTAGATCACGGCGTGCTGGCAGGGAATCCCCCACCCACTATCCACCATTCTCATTAGGTCACAATCAAGTACGTGAAGTCAGGACGTGCAATTTTAAACGCTTCTCAGCATCAGAGACACCAACGAAGAAGAGGCGGGATTAGTGATCTTTGGATCCAGACATTTCACACCAACAGCAGATGCATTCAGGTGGTTCTACTCAGTTTTCTAATTAGTTATGAAGAACACACGCAGGAGATCCTCAGTCCAAGTGGCGTGTTAATAAATCTGCTCAGTCTCTGCGGTTGTCATGCTCTCGTTCTTACCGTTTGAGAGGTTCTCTTGCTCGTTACTTCTCTGCCACTGAGTCGTAGAATCTCTGCCTTTCTCTTTGCATCTTCAGCTGGTACCGGGCTCACAGGAGAGTCTTCTTGGACATCTCCCACACAAGCAGCGGTTTGGAAGGCTGAGACACTTTCTACATTAGTTAGACACCTCATCTTTTCCTCTGATTTGGATTCAGATTTTGTCTCACTGCTTTGAATTAGTAACAATGAGGGCTGCTCAGGTGACAAGGGGGACGTCACATGACTCAAAAGTTCTGGTTTGGAGACAAACCTGTCCTCACCATATAAGCCAAATTCGTCCTCTGGCTCAACCGCCTCAGGGCTCAGTGGTCTTGGGCTATCATCAATCCAGCACTCGATAGGTAGTGCAACAATCTCGGTGTCTGATGAGGACCACAATGGTGAAGAAGATCGATCAGTGAGGGTGGGATCCATGAAATAAGATGGCAACGTTCTAATGAACTCAGGTACTGGTGAGTCGGGTAACTGTGGTCTGGACTCATTGATGGACGATGTGGACTCAGGTGAGGATGGCCTCTCAGTCTCGGCAGCCCTTGAAGTCCTTGACGTCACCATCAGCTCGCACTCTGAGTCTGAATCCAGCGATTCAGGTGATGGCGACCTACACGTGGCAGTGAAGTCCTCCAACAACGCCACGAACTGAGGGACGGGAGAGTCGGGAGACAGCGGCCTGTTCCCGCTCAGCTCAGGCATCGATTCTGGAGACGATGCTCGGCGCTCCACAGACGCAGACTCCAAATCCACTTGTGCGTGATCCACGTCTGATGCAAAAGTTTCAGGCGAAGACGATGCCGACCTCAAGAAAGATACAACTTCTGGGAATTCCTTTCTAAACTCAGGTAAAGGGGAATCGGGCGAGAGCGGTCTGAACTCGCTGACTGACGCGACGGATTCCGGCGACGTTGCTCTCCCCCCCAGCAAGGCCGAGTCGGGTGAGAGCGGCCTGTACTCTGTCAGCGACTCTGGTGAGCAGCGCAGGTCGTCGCCATGACCATCAGCCTCCACGTCAGATGCGGATACAACCACCCAGTCATCGTCAGACTCCGCCAGCGTCTCTGCAGCAGCTGTGTCGGATGTGCGTTTGCTCGGCGTGAGCGGAGCCTCTCCTGAGGGCCGCATGTGTTCAATCATTGGTGGAGGCGACTCTGAAACGGGTATGTGACGTACGCCATCATAGGCCGGGGCTGAGTCTGAGGGTTCTACCGTGGCAATGCCATCTGGCTCATTTTCATATTTCACTTTATCATCTTGTTCATCGTCCGTTACCTTCCTCTCATATCCGACCGTGCTGCCGATATATTGCATAAACCCAGTTTTACTGCTGGACGATTCTCCTGCGTACTGCGTGTCGTGTATTTGAGAAATCAGCCTCCATTGCTCAGCTTCATAAATGAGATGATACTCATCTACCACAACGGCTGATTCCTCAGGCAGGTCGGCCGCCGCCGCCGCCGACTCCGTATCAGCTGTCTCTCTTGCCAGGATTTTTGAGTTAGTTGTTGCCGTTTTATGTGACATCGATAATTCTTCCTCAGCTGATTGAATAGACTCTGGTGATGCTGACCTATCTTCTGCACAAAATAAGTCTAAGGTTGGCGAGAACTCATCAGAGTCTGAAGATTCACGTGGTGACACGTCTCTCGCGGTCGTGCCTTCCTCTACAATCGTCTTTGAAAAATCAGGTGCTGGCAATTCAGGGCCGGCTTTAGGTGACGTTCGGGAGGCTTCTACGTCAAATGGGGCAGAGTATTCGAGGTCACACTCCATGTCTGATGCTGCTGGTTCGGGCTCTTCTGAACATCCACCATTTGTCTCAAGAAGATTTTGCACAAACCAGGGAGGCGGCGAGTCTGGAGACAGTCGCCTGTGTTCATCAAGTGATTGGGCAGATTCTGGAGATATTGATCGGATGCTCCCCAGTGACATCAGCGCCGTGGGTGACAAGGGTTTGTACTCTGCTGTGGATTCACCTGACTGTGGCCCCTCCTGTACTTCTGATCTCACTGATTCAGGAGATTCAGGTCTGTCCTCAACAGCATAATTCATGGACATCAAAAACTCACTCATAACATATTCAATATCTGATTCAATTGATCGAGGGGAAGGTGACCTATACCCAACATTTACAATAATGTTTTCAGGTACCGCCGGTGTGTACTCAGGTATGGGCGAGTCTGGTGACAGAACCTGGTCTCCAGACGCTCCTGAGTCAGGTGAAGAGGGTCTGTCATCGTATGCTAGTGATCCCAGGCTTATGACTATATACTCTATATCAGAACATGTTGATTCAGGGGATGTTGACCGATGTCCAAAAACAGTCTCAGGTAATCCAAACAGATGTTGCATAAAGTGAGGTACAGGAGAATCGAGTGAAAGTCTGACTGATGCTTGAGATTCAGGAGATGACGGTCTGCTTTCCAAGAACATTGGGAACGATTCCATCTCTAAATCTGACAACACTGACTCAGGAGATGAGGACCTAAAGTTCTGATGAGATATGATGGACTCTTGCAGTGCCTGTGTAAATTCAGGAATGGGTGAGTCTGGTGACAGAGGTCTACATCCATCTTGAGATGTGGTTGAACCAGGAGATGATGCTCTGTCTTCACAAAACAAAGGAACAACTACATCTTTCTCCAAGTCCTCAAAGGAACCCACTGACTCTGGTGACATGGATCTACATCTCGGCCCTATTATAGTGGGCTCATTCACGGTGTACTGAGGTACTGGAGAGTCAGGAGACAAACATCTAAGATCAGAGTCCGACACCCCTGACAGACGGGATTCTGCTCTGTCCTCAAAGTCAAATATCTGTGAAATCAAGGGAGCATATTCAATTTCATCAACCTCGGATTCAGGCGATGATGTCCTGCCTGCTATAACCCCAGGATATGTCTCCATCAGTGCCTGTCTGAAATCAGGAACCGGGGAATCAGGAGAAAGCCTTCTGTATTTACTTAGAGACGCTAATGAATCAGGAGATGAAGGTCTATCTTCTGCAGACACTGGGAGAGAGAACTCCACTTCTAGATCTGACAATACTGACTCGGGAGAGGAGGACCTAAAGTCAACATGTACTATGGAGGACTCTTGCAGTGCCTGTGTAAACTCAGGAATGGGTGAGTCAGGTGACAGAGGTCTACATCCTTCTTGAGATGTAGCTGAACCAGGAGATGATGCTCTATCATCAAAAAACCAATGGATACACAAATCAGTCTCCAAATCCTCATCTGAATATACTGATTGTGGTGATGTGGATCTATATGTTATGGACAATGTGGTAGCTTCAATGTGGGTGTACTGGGGTACTGGAGAGTCAGGAGACAAACATCTAAGATCAGAGTCCGACACCCCTGACAGACGGGATTCTGCTCTGTCCTCAAAGTCAAATATCTGTGAAATCAAGGGAGCATATTCTATTTCATCAAC
>CAAKHG010018195.1:0-11180 GCA_901007715.1 Dactylopterus volitans
TGGATACTGAGTGGAATGAGGTTGGAGAGATATGAAGGCGCAAGCACATGTACACCGTTGCAAGTCAACAGAAATGCCTCAAAGTCAAACCTGAAAGTATGTGAAGGATTGGAATGATGTGTCCAAATGTTCTGTTTGTAGGTAGCAGTAGGAGTCTAGTCACAGCATGCTGAGGTTGAAAACAGAAAAAAAATAGCAGTAATCAAGTCTGGATTGAAACACAAGCATGAGTCAAGATCTCTGCGTCAGCTGTGGACAGGAAATGCCTAATTCTAGCTATGTTGCTGAAGTGAAAAAAGAAGTGTGATCTTGGTTATTTCTTTAATATGCTGATCAAAGATCAAAAGAGAGGGTAGGATTAAATATGTAATACCAAGATTCCTCATTGTTGATCTCATAGAAATTACAAAGCTGTCAAACGTTGCAGTTACCTGGTTATATTGGTGACTGTGTCGGGCTGGGCCATTGGCCAGCCACTCATTTTTATCCAATTTAGAAGAAGAAAGTTACTTCATCTGCCCTCAATGGCACACACTCATGAGTGTCATTGACGTCAAAATAAAATTTTATTCCATAAATGTGTATGATCTGGCCGAGAGGAGAGATAAAGAGGAAGGTACAGAGCCAGGAAAGGAGCCCTGAGGTACTCCATGTTTCACACCAGTTAATTTTGCTTTGTCGTAAAGGAGACGCACCGTACTCATCCGCATGGGGAGCATCCTAACTAGATGAGAGCCAGGCCAGAGGTGCTGAATTGGTTTTCAAGTCAGTCTAAAAGTATAGTGTAATCAGTGGTTGAATGCTGCGATGAGGTCTAGTAGTTGAGGCATAGAGGTGGAGTTTGAGACGATGCACTTTAGTAAGAGCAGTTTCCTGGCAGTGACTGGACCTGAATGCTGATTTTAGAAGTTAAAATAAGTTATTATTGACTAGATGGCGGTTGCTTCACAGCTGTCAGCCTCTCTACAGCGCTTTTGAGAAGAAAAAAAAATGGAGGAAGGAAAGGGAAGGACTTTGCCTAACTTGATTTGCCTTGACCGAAGAGGTGGACGCTAAGCCAGAGATAAGATAAAGTCAGGCCAGGTGTGTGTAGGTGTGTGCGTTTGGTAGGTGTCATGCAGCTGTGAACCAGACTAATGCCAGTGTCAGTATGTGTTCAGGTAGTCTCACAATTTCTACTTCAACTGCTGGCATGTAGTACGCTTGACACACACCGCGTCTAACCTTTAACCGGTTTGTATCATGCTGTTCAAACAGACGGCCGCTGGTCCAAACAGCGCTGGTAATTGAAAGCTCGGCTTTTACCTCTTCGAAACATGTAGCTGTAAAGTGAGTAAGATGTTCAGGTGATACGGAAATGGCTCTTGCCTTTTTTTTCCCCTCGCCATCCCATCTGTGCACGTATAGAAACACACACACACTCTCAATAACGGAGTTTGATTCTCTAAAATGCAAATGTTTTTAGGTCCAGCAGCATGAAAAAAAAAATCATTTAATTCTCATGCTTTGCTGCATTTCCAAATATGAGTAAATTAAAAGTCTGAATTGGATTATTCGTATGAGAACCTTTATGATGAAGCCCTTAAGATAAGCTTGGACACGTAAGGTAATTCATGATATCACAGATACCTCTACAAAATATTATAATTATTAGTTTGTTGCTCGTCTCTTTGTAAACTAAATATAAGAATAATGGACAATGCACTGTGGATCATTTTGAAGACTTTGAGAAACCGCAATGACAATTTTCCTGTATTAATCAACAAAATTATCTGCAGATTAAATGTGTTTTCAAAACTCATTTATCTTGTTTGACCAGAAACAGTCACATTTCATCCATTTCACATGTCACCTTTGTTGTCTCTTGTGTGGCAATACATTTCTGATAATCTGACCGATAAACTATGACACTGATGAGATATGGACCAAGTGAGCAGACTTGGATATGAAATCATCGTGTGCAGTCCCTTGACTCACTGTGGCTGTTCATTTCTCAAATCACTGCATACATTTTTTTTTTTCCCAAGGGCTGACTTGTGTAACGTGGCGTGGATGAGTGCCAAAAGGAGTAGCTGATGAGGCAGACTCGCACGCCGTATAGTACGTGCTGTACAGATTCCATCCTCTTTTTTCTTTTTTTCTTTTTTTTTTTTTTTGCACCATGCTGATATTTATTGATAGACAGCTCAGCCAGTTGTTCAGGTGCAAGCAGCTTTCGCGGCAAATTAGTGGCTGAATTATTTAGGCGGGAGAGAACAAGGGGCCCAATCAGATCCCTGCCTCGCTAACCATCTGGGAACAAGCCAAGGAAGTGGCTTTGTAGTGAGGCAGGAAGTGAGTCATCGCTGTTGCTAGGCTAAATATAGCTTTGATGGCGCTAGCAGGAGGCGGGACGGACTCTCTCTCCCTCTCTCTCTCTCTCTCTCTGTCTCCCCCCTCTCTCTCTCTCTGTCGTTGTCACAAATGTTATCAATGGGCGTTTTGCGGTTGTAGAAGGAATGAGCACACACACACACACACACACACACAGAGCAAGAAGGAGAGAGACACTGAAAAATGGGGCGAGAGTGATTCCAACTGAAGCTACCTGTGGCCTCGAGCTATCTGAGAAATTAAGCTCATCATTACCGCCCGCACCTGTGGGAGCGTGTCTCCCCGGTATCCTCCTTGCCGGTCGTGCGCGTGTCTCGCCTGTCCGAGCGTGAGAGAGAAGCCGGCGCAAAGCTGAGCTGAGGGGAGTGCGGGGAGCGTCTGTGTCAGAGCTCCTCTCGGGGTGTGTTTTTAAAACACATTCATTTGAATCACGTGCGCCAAAGGCGGAGGGCGTCTCGCGCACATGCTGCCCCGTGTTTGAGGGGGAAAGCTGCTCTCGTCCTCGGCTCGCTCGCCGTGGCTCTGTCCTCTGGTGCTTGCTAATGAACGACAGCAAAGAGCGGGGCAATGGAAGAAAAAAAAAACGGCGGGCGTCAGAAATGTACGTCTCCACCTCCTCTGCAAGCGATGCCACATGTACAGAGGCATAGTTTATCACAGGGGTTTTTAACCTCCCTTAAACAGAAGTAGAGTATAATAAGTTTGGCCTTTTTCAGGTAAGACATTTCGACATGTCACGGTAGAAAAAGCACATTTGTAAATGATAAACTTCATGATGGCTGCGTTCAGTTTTTCAGGAATTGCGCATGCTGTCCCCTTTTCACACTGTCATGACTTACTGGGGCACTTGAGAAGAACATTGCCATTGTTCATGTTTTTAGTAACCCTTGTGCTTTTCCTGCTGTGATAAGACGAAAAAGTGAATGCAGGTGAGCTGCTTTTGGGCATTCCTGCAGATAGTTAAAGGAGCCGAATGCACAGAAACTGCCGTTTTTAAATATGCATTGCGTTACACACCCCGAATGCTGATAGAACAAACATATAAAAAATACTTCATCAATTGATTTTAAGTCGGCCAAACGTATTCAGTCTGATCAGAGTTACATTTGATCGCCCAGTACAGTTTAGTTAGTCATCTGCAGGTTCTGCTGAGCATCAAGAACAACTCGGAGTATTTAATGTATATGAGGGCGTTCCTCTCTGAATCTGTCTGAATCTTTTTTTTTTTTAAGGATTAGAACAATGGTTTCATATGAAAGAGCCAATGACTCAGATTTCTGGTTAACCCCAGATTCAAAGGAAGAGGGAAGCTGTAGAATCACTGGGTGGAGATGTCTCGCATGCAGCATCCTTACAGGGTCAGTGCCCCCCAGAGTAAAATGTGCACAACTCTGCCCTGCATCCAACCAGGAAATGAGGAAGTGATGTCATTGTCTGCAGCAACTGTTGGGAGCACAGGACGTGATGATGCCTGCTTGTGTGTTTCCTGCCCTCAGGGGAGAAGCCTATACAATGGATCCTCAGTTAGACTCCGAAAAGACATAATTTCCATCAGCTCCGAAACTGCTTCATTCATCATGTCACACAACTATAGAAGCTGAGCAGGGATGGGGGAGAAAACATTGTCTAAAATAACTGACGCAATGGGAAGCCGCCCAACCCCTGATTGTGTGTATTTGTACTTTATGAATATATTGTGTATATTTATGGATTTGTATGCCTCCCAATGTCTTGTAAGGACAACTGTCTCCTTTTACATTTTGCAATGTAATACTTTTTACCATTCTCTAGTGTGTGTGTGTGTGTCTCCATGTGTGCAGGTGTGACCTAGTTTCTCTTCTGTGCTTGTCACCAACAGAAAGATGAAGTGTATCTGAACCTGGTCCTGGACTACGTTCCTGAGACCGTCTACAGAGTGGCCAGACACTACAGCCGAGCCAAACAGACTCTGCCTATGGTTTATGTCAAGGTACGTTTGTGTTTGCGTGCATGCATGTGTGTGCACGTGTGTCTTAGTGTTCATACCTCAGGTTAGTAAGTGGAGGTGAAGCGACATGACAACATGAGAAGTGGTGCATTTTACGAATGTGGCCAAGGAGGGACAGAATTAAAAAAAACAAAAAAACAAAAAACAAAAACTGCTTCAAACCTCAGAAGAGATCCAAGAAAATATTTGGGCAGCTCTTTAGTTTCTGGAGTTTTTGGTTCTACAAAATGATAGTTAAAAAAAAGAATCACATTTGTGCCAAAGAATTTTCTTGTGATTTTTTCACCAAAGTAAGCAAATTATTATCATATTTTTTTATGAAGTTTAAGAACCAGTTTGTAAGTATTACAATGAGCTTTCGGAAGAAATGGAATGTCATATTTATAATTTTGTTTTCAGTGGTGATTGACTGAAACTGAAAACCATTTGGGTTTTTTTTTTGTCATCTATAATGAGCTGTTCATGTCTACATATAGGGAGCGGGTCCTCTTCCACAGAGGCCGCCATGTTTCTACATTCGCTCATTGAAGTGGTCGTGCAGCTATTCATAGATATGACTCATGCATGTACAAGCGTAGAGGCAGTGCTACCAACCCAAACCAGGATCTGTCCCTATACCTAACCACCTTTATGCCCAAACCTACTTTAAACAGACAGTGAATCATTACTTTTTTGAGTTGGTGGAATTTTTTTTGGTCCCAACAATAGAAGTATATCAGGAACAAGGAGGCTTTAGAGTAAGTATGAGCAAATATGCTTCCAGATTTGAAAATAAAGAGGCTTGAAACCCTCTGCAGGTGAGGTAAATAAAAGCCCTGGCCATTATTTTCAAGTGACGCAAATTCAACTTGGTTTCATTTAATGATGACTACAGTCCATGTATTTTAGTTGCAAAATACATTTTCATCTACTTCTGAATTTGAATAGATAACAAAAAGGATAGTTTCAGTGAGTTTATTCTCACCGGTGAAATAACTGTGTATATACCCAGTTTGCTATGTTTAAGAATACAGATCAGGAGAGAGATGCTGCATTTTATAACCCCAGACCCTGCTAATGTTGACACCAGTGGTGTATTGACGTAATGGACAATGTTTTTCAGCCACTGGAGTTCAGTTAAACACATTATTCCTGCATCACTACAAAAGAAACTATAATTATTACTCTTCTGTCTGTATGCTGTTCACACAGAAAAGTTGTTACTCTATTAAAAATTTGTGAAACAAATGCGAGAAAATGTATGAGAGGTCGAAAAGTAATTCCTGACACTTCATTCTATAGGATATCCACAGCGCGATTTGCCAGTGGGGATGGTGGAGATTCCCCCCTGCTGGTTCACACATCCTGCCCTCTGCTGAGGGAAGGATTATTTTTATCCTCGATAGGGATAATATTTGCCCCCCCCCACCCAAAATATTTTCACTATTACATCATAATTGATTGTGTGATTTTGATCCGTCGCGCTCGCAGACAGCAGTTTTACGGCGTATCCACACCTGCCTTGTTTGGTTCGAACTTGGGCTGGTGTGATTACAAATATTTTAACTCTGGAGCGACCAAACGGCCGGACCGAGACCCAGCCGGGGAGCAGCGCGATGTCGGGCCATCGGTTAAAAATGAGTTGTGGCTCGACATGGCGCAAAGATGAGACGGAATGTCTGTTGGATATTTGGGCAGACACCAGCATAAAAAGAATGCTGGAAAACAGACGTGAAAATGCCGATGAATTTAATTCATCCAGCACCAGGATGAGGCAGAAGGAGTCGGACCGGTCCATAGATCGATGTCGCGTGAAGGTAAAAACAAAAAAAAATTATTAAAAAAAAAAAAACCCTTGCGGCTGGATGCCCTGCACCAAAGTGGTAGTTCTGCAGATGTGGAAAAAGAAATCCAAATTTTCTGCAAACGTTTGTAACTATGAAACAAACCAATATCGGCACGAGTGCGGCACGCCGGATCTCCATGATTGTTTACGTTCACCGGCGTCTTTACCGCGTCAACCCGCCGTAGACTGTTTTGTCCACTGACTGACTGAACCATCTTTGCACACATGTGGGTGTGTGGACAAACTCTGGCACTCTTGCGAAAAATTACAATGTGAAAGGGAACCGCAACAAATCAAAAAAGGAACATAATGTTCTGGTCCCGACCAAAGAAAGCGGACTAAAGGACTTAACGGGTGTGAATACGCACTAGTCTTGAAAACCAACCGGATTTTCTTGCATTTCAAAAGTCCGACTTCCTGCCTGCCTCATCGGAGCCAAAGCAAAAGTTAGTCAAATGAAGAAAAAAATGAAAAGAATCCAGAGCAGCATATCGTCATATTCTACAGGATCGCAACCAAAAATCCCGAGAAAAAATACGACAAAGGATGAAAGAAGATCTGACATTGCTGCCGCCCGCCATTGTTTGGTCGTTTCTCAAAATCATCCCCCCCTCTGTGTTTTTTTTCACATATCGCACCATGGGGATATCCTTATCTACACAATTCTTGCAATTGCACAAGAAAATAACGACATGGATTGAAAGTTTGAAATAAAACAGTATTACGTGTTGCCTTCCTTTCTTTGGAACTTGGAAATATGAGGGTCCAGTGTCACAAATGCCTTCCATTTCATCTCCTTGAATATTGAAACTTGTTGTCAAGGTGTTGATAAAAACACTGCTACCGTCCTTGGGCTGAAACGGGTCTTGCGTGGTCATTTCCAAGCTAAAAACCCTGTCATGAAAGCTGAGCTCGCCGTGCTGTAAAATCCTAATGTTCACGTGCCTGCGTGCGTGTTTCCGCCTGTAGCTGTACATGTACCAGCTCTTCAGGAGTCTAGCCTACATCCACTCGTTTGGGATCTGCCATCGGGACATCAAGCCTCAGAACTTGCTGCTGGACCCTGAGACGGCCGTGCTCAAGCTCTGCGACTTTGGCAGGTGAGATGAAGTAGCGGCGACACACTTACTCTCTGCGTACACGCCCATGGTACTTTGGCATGATGAGTAATTGTGTGCTTTTATTTTACGTGCAGCGCCAAGCAGCTCGTCCGCGGGGAGCCCAACGTGTCATACATCTGCTCCCGCTACTACCGAGCCCCTGAGCTGATCTTTGGTGCCACTGACTACACCTCCAGCATAGGTGAGCTGACTCCCACTGCCGCGGTCGACATTTGACCATTGAGCCTCGCCGCTGTATTTCATGTCATTTGTAATTCATGTAGCACGTGACAGAGCCGCACAGTCCGGTATAATCAGCAGATCTATTCGATGCCTTTTTACCAGCAGTTGATTATGGTCATTTTAATGGAGCCTCACTTCTTTTTTTGTTTGTTTTTTTTTACTTTCTTTTTATTTAGATGTGTGGTCAGCTGGCTGCGTGCTCGCAGAACTGTTGCTAGGACAACCAATCTTCCCTGGTGACAGTGGAGTGGATCAGTTGGTTGAAATCATCAAGGTAATGGACTGGGCGGGGCGACCCACCGCATTTAAAGTCCTCTTGCGAGACACAAACGGTTTCAGAAGGGACCCGAAGTTTGGAGGCTGCCACCCGCCTGTCCTGCCTTCCCCGCTAAAATTGCTCCTCTTCTGTGTTGCAGGTTCTCGGCACCCCGACCCGAGAGCAGATCCGCGAGATGAACCCCAACTACACCGAGTTCAAATTTCCCCAGATCAAGGCACATCCTTGGACTAAGGTGAGTCAACAGGTACAGGAGCCCTTTTACTTCTTTTAAGATCCACCTCCTCAGCATCCCCCCATGCTTGTGTTGCATTTGGCCCTCAAACCGCCTGACTGCCATCCAGCCTCCTCACCTCAGCCGCCACGGCCGCAGCGCCGCACTTTTCAGACACAAAACAAAACCAAAACTCGGATTGGACATCACTTTTATTCCAAATGTTTTCAGGCTGTCTGAGGGTTGATAAAATGCGAGAAAATGCTTTGTAAACACGTCATCCCATTGCTCCATCAAGCTGAAAGTGTGTGTCCTCTTTAGTTCTTGGAGATTTGCAGCACGACTGCTGTTCCTCCCTTAACAGTGACATGCGTTAATCAATATCTTTTTATTTTTATTTATTTATTTATTTTTTTACACTTAAGGGTTTAATAATGCTTTGAAATGACATCACATGCATTTGGCAGATGCTTTTAACTGGCCCGGAAACATATTTTTAGGGCTGCTTTGAGGCCTCGGCGTCTTGAACCCCAAGGGGTGGAACTAAGACCAGCCTGCTCAGTCGGTCCTAACTCTGCCTGGCTTAAGCTCGGTCTGACGTTGACGTGTAAATCCGGCCTCAAACTATCGAGTTGTCGATTTCAATGCTCTCATCTTGGTGCGTGTTTTAAGTTGCGGGACCCTGTTTTTAAAACCGCGTTTCTCTCTTTGTGGTTGTCAGCCCCACCCTCAGCTCTGCCATTGGATAACAGTCAGTCAATCATACGCTCAGGAATGCCGTGTTGTGTTTGACTCAGAAATAGACGTCCCCGTGGTCACTGTCGATGTCTCACTCTTGCATCTAATTGGCGCTCAGGTGTTCCGGCCGCGCACGCCCCCGGAGGCCATCGCCCTGTGCTCTCGCCTGCTGGAGTACACGCCCACGGCACGCCTCACCCCTCTAGAGGCCTGCGCACACTCCTTCTTTGACGAGCTGCGTGACCCCAATGTCAAACTGCCCAACGGGCGAGAGAAGCCCTCCCTCTTCAATTTTACCACCCAGGGTACGCATGCACATAGAGTCTCTCATAAACAGAAGCATTCGGGGGGGAAAAAAGGTATCAAAATGACGCATTTGTGCCAGCTTGGATGTGTGAAGTCTATTGGTGCACTCTGGGCTGAACGATAGGTCAGTTGGCTGATAATTTGTTTTTTTTTGTTTGTTTTTTTGTTTTGTTTTTAATATGTACTGTCAATTTCCTTCGCGTAGCCGCCAAGCTGATCGAATTTTGTTAACTTTCCATCAAGCGTAGACTTAATCTTCCGTCTCACCTATATTTCTCTGCCTTTTCGATAGTATTTACAATCGGTAAACTGCGATGCATTTCATTTTTCGCGTCTTCATTCACAATTACTACGCCGGCTCCAAAAGATGTTTCCGTCTCGTAGCCCGCACTGTAAATCACCTGCGGTAAGTTTCCATGATCGGCGGACATGCACTGTGATGTGTCTGCCATTCGGAAAGCTTGTAAAAACATGACCTGGCAACTTGCTCTTTCTCTTTCAGAGCTGTCTAGTAATCCCTCTTTGGCCTCCATCCTCATCCCCGCTCACGCCCGCAGCCAGGCCGCCGCCTCCACCCCAACCAATGCCTCTGCCACCACAGGTCCGAGCCACACCTCCTCCTCTTTAACTAACTAATTCCTAACTTCTTCGCTGTCTCTGCTGTGTCTACACTTGAAAAGGTTTTGTGCTTTCAGATAATGTTTTATTTCAGTATAATTATATTTGTTCAATAGGGAAAGGCTCTAAACATGATGTTTGCTTTGACTTAAAAGAAATTCCTCATGCCCCCCACCTCCCCTTGTGACTGTTACGCAATGATCAGATTTCACATATTCACACACAGTTCAACCTTTAACCGGTGATGTTTGCTCATGAAGCTTGGACTCATCCTAATGTTAGCCCAGCAGCTTTGAGGTTACTGAGAAGTGTTGTTAACGGGAATTTAGCAAAGGACACATATAGGCTTTATTTACTCTTTTCTCCCCTGTTGTGTGTCATTCTTTCGCTACCTTTTCCCTAATTAAACACGCGTTAACTGACTTGAAATGACAGATCTCCCCCTCTATCTCCTCCTCCTCTTCCTCCTACTCCTCCTGCTCCTCCTGTCAACAGATGGAAGCAACACAGACCGAGTTCCTAGCACCACCACCGCCTCTGCCTCAGCCTCCAACTCCACCTCCTGAGCCCTCAGACCATCCGCCCTGCCCCGGTCTCAGCCCCAGCCACCGGCCTCTCCATTGCCCCGGCCAGGGGGTGAGCTCTGCTCAGCTCAGCTCTGCCCTGCTCTCCTCCCTGACGGCAGCGGAGCGATGCTGACACAGCCCGGGTTCAACAGCTAGCCAACAGCCCCACGCCATGACCACAAACCACCCCCGCCCTCCTCTACCCACCCCCACCCCCGATTTGCCTCTTTTATTCCCGACTGGCCCTTCATCCAGCTGTTTGAACTCTACCCCATCGTCCGTTAAAGACATCTCCCTGTGCCCTTTCGACGGGGAGGCGCAGAGCCAGAGGTGTTTTGTCGACTGAACTAAAGATAAAAGTACACTGTACATGTATACACAATGCTAGCCTGCTAATGTTTGTAAGAGGACAATCTGTATAAAAAAGTCCTAAGCTGTTCCCCTTGGCCTTCACCCTATTTGGCCTTTTCCCACTACGTTGCCCAATGTTTCTGCATAACACCCCCCCACTCCCCCCAGTCTCCCATTGTTTCCTCCTGTAGTGCATGGCCTGAGTATGGTTAGGATCACCCAGGGGTGGGTGGGGCGGGGGGGGTCAGACACCCTCTCGCATCGCACCTCCACTTCAGCAGACAAGGCATGAGGCTCACACACACACACACACACACACACACACACACACGCACGCACACACACGCAACACACATACACCCCCACACACTTGGATGCATGATGATTCTGATGTATGTGGAAAGAAGCAGTCTGCTTGTGGGGGGGAGGGGGGATCAGTAAATGATTTTTCTTTGCCTGGGGTTGTTTTTAAATGGTTAGCAAAGCTGTTTTACTCAACTTTGTTTTTAATTTTTTTGTTTTGTACTCCTGGGCAGATGCTCTCGCCACATTTAAGAGGAGGCTTAAAACTTTCCACCGTGA
>CAAKHG010018195.1:11200-21782 GCA_901007715.1 Dactylopterus volitans
TGTGGGGGGGAGGGGGGATCAGTAAATGATTTTTCTTTGCCTGGGGTTGTTTTTAAATGGTTAGCAAAGCTGTTTTACTCAACTTTGTTTTTAATTTTTTTGTTTTGTACTCCTGGGCAGATGCTCTCAAGTTTGCCATGTGCGATGGATGTGACATGTATCTGGTCCCGTGTGCTTGTATAATATATACATACAATACAAAACAAACACATACATTACACAGTTTATATATTACTTTCCCTTATGTATAAAAAGTATATATAGATATATGTATATTAACTACAATGGTTCAGAAATCATTTATGGTGAGCTCATATCTGGAAGAGCAGCGGCAATATTTGCCGGCTGCCTAAAGATAATAGATCTAGATAAGGTGATGTTTTTGTTTTTTTCTGGTTTAGCTGGAGTGTGGTAAGATTCCAGCGGTCACTTCCCTGTTTTCCTGTGTTGTCTGTATTAAAGCTGTAGATGGATGTAGGGCAGCGCTCTATTCCCTGTCTTTGTACCGACTCTGTCTGTAACAGTGTTCCTGTGACAGTGCGGCATCCAGACATCCCCCGACCCCCGACCCCCAACCCCCCGGCCCCCGCCCGCCCTTCCTCCTCTTTGTCTCATGTGAAGAATTCAAATGTTTCTAAACACGTTTCTCTCCTCGACTCCTACGAGAAGTCTCGGCAGCGGTGGTCTTTTTGGGGGAGGAAGGGCCTCCCGACGCGCCGCCGGCTGCCTCGTGTGTTGTGACCACTGACTGAAGTGTTAGCCTAGCGATCTTTTCTTCTCCACCTGCCGCACATAGAGCCATTTGGTACAGTCTGTCAACGCGTCTTATTTACAGAGAATACTCACTACAAAAAATGAAAAAAGGAAAAAAATAAAAAAAAAAAAAATTTGTACATACAGTATAAATGCTCCTCACCAAAATTCTGACTTGTATGTTGTTTTTTTATGTTGATTTTTTTTTTTTTTTTTTTTGGTTTCCATGTTGTGTTCAAGGTATGTATATATGCAGACCCATGTACTGTTTATGAGCAAAAACAAAGATGACAAAGGGTAGGGAAAGAAAAGAAAATATATATATATAAAAAAAAAAAAAACAATCAGGGCAAAACTGATGTTGTTTATGGATATTGTAGATGATGATCAGCTTTATCCAGCCATATGTTCAATCTTACCTGTACAGTACAGTAGATGACAGCTGTATTATTGTAACAAGAACTAGTCATGTATAGTGTAACTATAGTTTGGAGTGCCTTTGCTTTCATACACCTTCGCCTTGTCCCCATCCTCCTCCCCCTCTCACCCGGCCCCCCGCCACCACCGCCCCCGTCTGTATGTTGTGACTCTCCCTTTGGTGCTGTTGAATGTCCTGCTATCCTGCAACAAAACACACACTTTGAAACACACTTCTCAGTCCCCCAACGCTCGCACCTCCTCCCCTTTTTCATTGCACACTTCAATGTAAGATAGACATTAGTTGTAAGGATATTTTTCCTTCAATGAAAATGCGGTAGAGGATTTGTAGGGTTTTTTTTTTTTTTTTTTTTTATCAAATAGATGTTTTATCTTGGACACATACAGACGCACAAACATGTATACCACAGTCCTGGCATGAAGTGTGTAAGGGGGGGCTGTTGTGGATGATGAGCCATCCTCAGAGGCAATAATGTATTCTGTCTCCCTGTCTGGATATGTTGTTGTTTCTCCATCCCCTTGTTTAATGCCCCTCCCTCCCTTCTTGCATATTCAGGGGGGGATTCAGTAGCACCTAAGGGGCCCGAGTCATGTAGCCTCTCTCCCGCCTCCTGCTTGCTGTAATTTTGCATTCATGAACCTGTTGCTACCCTCAACTAGTAAGTTTCCCCACTTCACCCTACCCCTCCCAACTCCAGTTCAATAAATACAACACAAAGGTTACCAAAAAAAAAAAGAAGAAGACGAGCAAGAGTAGGGGCAAATGTACTAGCATAAATGCCAGTATTATGCGCTAAACTGGGTTTAACTGGGGTTGAAGAAAAGAAAAATACTATAAAAACATCCCGTATAACAGTACTACTACTACTACTTGAATGCCTCTGTTTGTGACTGAAAAATTTTATTTCTTTTTTTGTTTGGTTTTTCTTCTGTTCTGTGAAGGTATGCTAAATGTGCGCCTCTGTAAATATTCCCTCTGCGTGCTCTGAGGAATAGTTCCCTGGTACTGTAATTTGCATTAAATAAAGAGTAGGATAGCCTGGAAATGATCAAGCTCCTTGTTTGTTTTGTCGTCTTTTAATGTGCTATTATTTCTTCAAAATGAAGACACTCGCTGTAAAATTCTGGTCTTACAGTTGTACTGTAAGTGTGTCAGGTTTGAATTTTGCATCTTAATGTTTAAGTGTGAATAAAGTGATGCCTAAACTTTTCAAAGTGTTTATCCTAGGTCTCAAAATGCAGCAGCTTCTTCCATATGTTTAAAAGTTATAAAAAGTTGCCATTTTGCCCCAAAATACATGCTGCCAGCAAAAACACACTCTCAGCATTCATTTGAAAGTAATACTAAACTATGACAGTGATCTTGATAAGACATTCTACCTGCTTATGTTTTCAGCGGTAGCTCAAAACACAGCCAGTTCTCCATGTGGCATCACGGAGCTGCTAGCATGGCTAGCAGCTTCTACATACTTTAAGCTACAGAAAGCATTAAAATGCTGATATATTCTGCATTTTAAGGCTGTTCTTCACGTATCAAAATGGTAAGCTCTTAAAAAAATGTGCTATTGAAATGAATGGGAATGCTTTGATGCTGCTAATACTAAGCTCTTTCTCTGCTTTAATGCAGCTAATAATAAGCCATGACAACCTTTTGTGCTTTAATGTCTTTTTTTTTTTTTTTTGCTTTGATAGCTTGGCAAAAATTTGCTATTAAAATAATGGAAACCTATGATTCAAATTTATCCTTCATATTAGCTTTTTTTTTTTCTAATTTCTTGTTTCTTTCTTGTTCAGCTCTCTTAAACCAGCTCATCATGGACATTTATCGCTATTTTTGCTTTTTATTTTTATTTCTGCAATCTCATTCAGCTATTGGCATTCACATGCATTTTCTTTATGTATCACATGTATGATGGTGAATTTTAAAATCAACCTAAAAGTTGCATAAATGCTAATCTACTGATCAGAGAGGAGGTTTCATCATCTGTGAACCATGAGAGTATTTTACAACATTTTCTCACAATCCTGACAGACTGGCCATCTAGCTAACAAGATAATAGCTATAACAATTGTGTGGGTTGTATTGCAAGTCTGCTACGTGAGTAAAGCGATGGAAAAAACCAAACATTTTCTGTAGTCTTTTTTTTATGCAAATATTTTTCGATGGAACATCCATGGATGAATATCAGCAAAATATTAACTACATCCTGTTTTGACTATTTTAAGGAACTTAGTTATCTGACCCAGCATTCCACTCTTGCATGTTTCAACGCTGTACATTGAAGATTACAGCGTAATACATGAGTAAAGTGTCATCTAGATCACGACAAGGCGTCTGTGAAGCTGTGATTCTTCTGTCATGTTGCCTCTGTGCACCTATTGGCTGATTCAGTGCTTGAGGGAGAGCTGTAGTGAGTAGACGTTGGTGTAGTCACTTGTACTTGAGAATCACACATGCAATATTTCCATGTCCTACTTTTTACACTAAACTTTTCTGACTTGCGTCCCTGAATGCAACTTACAGTTGTCCTTTGACCACAGAGGGGCGCTGTTTATCTTAAAATGCCGTTAACAACCCTTGACCCCCTTCACAGGCGCCAGTCTGAAGAGGAGCTTGTCGCAACAGTGCTGGAAAATGTATCGATCCTAACAAAGAAAAAGTAGAAAAGAACCAAAAGCACATGCCATATTTGTATTTATACAAATATAAGTATAAAATCATTCAATGAATTTATCCCTTTTATATATTCTAGTTTGCTTCGATGTCACAACTCTACGACGTCAGAGTGTATGACAAATCATACATTTTGCAAATCTTAACATTGACAAATCATGGAATCTACCAAAACACAGTTGCCATGGTGATGGCGCAACAAAAGCAAAAAAAGGGTTAGCGTTAGCCATATCTAAGCAGACCCTGCAGAATCAGCATCAGTAAATACATAAAATTCCTCCTATCTTTGTTAAAGGAGCACATTTAATTTCTGGTTTCCTATAATCTGCTGCTTTTACGTGTGTGCTGGATTTAGCTTTGTAATTTAATGCCTTATTGTGGAAAACAAGCTTGACAGTATAATTCATGATTCATATTGTATAACTGAACCCGACCCAAAAAGTTTACGTTTGGGGTGTGGGGTTGTTGACGTCAACTGGGGACGTCCTTGGGCGGTGGAAGGAATACTTTGGGGATCTCCTCAATCCCACCAGCGTGTGCTCCATGCAGAAAACAGAGTCGGAGGATTCAGGGGTGGACTCTCCCATCACTGGGGCTGAGGTGGCTGACATGGTTAAGCAACTCCGCGGGGGCGCGTGCACGTGGTTGGATGAGATCTGTCCTGACTTCCTTAAAGCTCTGGATGTTGTTGGACTGTCTCGGCTGACACGTCTCTGTAACATTGCATGGAGCCTTTGGAGTGGCAGACCAGGGTGGTGGTTCCCACCTTCAAGAAGGGGGACCAGAGGGTGTGTTCCAACTACAGAGGGATAACATTACTCAGCTTCCCTCTAGGAAGGTCTACTCTAAGGCGCTGGAGAGGAGAGTCAGTCCACATGTGGAACCTTGGATACAGGGGGAGCAATGTGGTTGCTGTGTGAAGTACACATGGGAGTGTGTGGGCGGTGACGTTTGATGTTTGAAACGGGCGTACTTATTTACATACGTAAAGGGAGTTTGGTCTGGACCAGCTCTATTTTTTCAAAAAAAAGTAGCCAGAGATAAATTCTGTTGTGATTCAGTGTTATAAATTTAAAACCGGGCTGGCTTGTTATATATTATATTTACCGTTTACAACTCTGCAACTTGAGTGGCTGGCCATAGAATGGTCAGACAGCTGGACAAGGTGTTTACACAACACAGTAGTCTGGTTTGCATCATTGTACTGCAGCCACCATATTCAGGTTCCTCATGTCACAAAGACGGGCTTATCAAGTTTTATTGACCAGGATATAGATATTCCAAAGACCTGGGGGCAAACAGGATACTTGTACACATATAAACACACTCATTCAGTCTCTCAGTAGAAGGTCTGGCTGGTGTGTTTTCAGATGTTAGCTCTTCTTTACAGTGGCCGAAGAATCACTTACATAGGGTTCTTATCCAGAGACTGAGCAGCCTCCCCTCTGTTGGGAAAACACGACAACATACACCGCATTTCTTGGCTTAAAATGTGCAAGGGAAATGATCACAGTCATGAATTATTTAATTCACCCCAGATCTCACAGTAATAATTACAGTTATACCTCGGTGATAATGGAGAACAACATTTTGCTCAGTATGCTTTGAACATTCTCTCATTGCTTTTCCACCTCTTCCGTCAGCTGTTGGCCGATCATCTCCTCCAGAACACCGTAGGAGGCCTTCTCAGAAGGACAGGTCAACTCCGAGGCACCGAAAGTGACACACTGAACCCCAGAACTCTCCGCAGTCGCCTGAATGATGCTGCGAGCTGCCTGCAGGTGTCTGTGCTGGCTCTGGTGCACTGAGAAGGCAAAACACACACACACACACACACACACAATCACGAGGTGAGATGAGTGAGCAGCGCTACTGCTACTTGCGAGCTAACATTCAGTTGTTATATGTAAGTACGAGCTGTGATTTTTTTTACTCTTTTGCGAATACAACGGAAAGAGAAACATCTCGCAAACCTTTATGCCTGATTTTGATCTTCTCAATCTCTGGGATGAGGAAGCTGTACACCAGCTCCGACACGATCTCCTCTGACTGAAGATTGTTGCGGCTGCTCGCACACACACAAGAATGATTCAAGTTCATTGATCACTGGTTAGAATTTCTGAACATGAAGCATCAGCAGATGTTCTGAGCTGCCACGTGTCCGTTACCTTTCCTCCATGGCGTAAGCGATGTCGTTGATCTCCTTCGCCATCCTGCGGATCTCCTCTCTCGCATGCTCCTCAGCTGTTTGCTCCAAGGTCTGCAGGATGATGTCCTCCAAATACAAATCCACGGTTTCCTGATGCACTTTCACCATCTGGGACCAAACGATGAGGACACACACACAAGCTGTCATGCAAACCACTGTACACAGATGCAAATATTTTTTTCCGAATATTCTCCTCAGCAGATTTAAAGCTGATAATTCACACGTTTACGTACCTGTCTGAAGATATCGTCCTCCTCTTTGCGCCTGCGCTCCTCCAGGTCTATACATCCGTTCTCCTCAGCCTCCCGCAGGAGCCGCTCTCTCTCAGCCAAGATGGTGAATGCATGTATCTTGCGCTCCTCCTGGAGATGGGACAGCTCCTTGGACAAGCTGTCAAACAACTGCTCAGGCTCACCTACCATAGTGGCCGCCTCTTCTTGAGAGATCTGGCAACGGAGAGAAAGCATGGGCTGATGAAATTGTTTGGAGTGGAAGTCAGTTTTTGGATTTGACCGTGTGTCTGTGGGTAAGCGCTTTGTCATGTGTATATGTTGGTCTGTCGTTTTCAAGGTCATTACGAGCTCGAGGGCCTGCTCCTCCCTCTGCAGTGTGTGGAGCGTCCTTAGTTCCTTGATGATGTCCAAATTGTTCTCCCTGCCGTTAATCATCTGTGTTGCAAAAGAAGTGAAGAGATGTCCAGCCCAGGTTTTACGTGCACCTCAGATGTGAACAAAGCCACACATGTACAGACCTCATATTGGACACGTCTCCCTCTCAGCAGCTTCTGCAGATGGATGACCGCGATCTCGATCTCGTCGTTCTGGAAGGAACGCGGCAAAGTAGGCATCACTGATGTGGTTTGTGTCAGATAAGCTACACTGTCAGTCAATGATCTTCTCTGACCTCTGATGGCTCCAGATGATGAACATGCTGTTCCTTCGTGACAAGAAAACGCAGAGGCCTCGAAGGCCGTGGTATTTCTTCCTTCTCCGGTGGGGCCTACGGAGCCACAGGTAATAATCAAATTTGCTGCGTATGCGTCATGAAAGGAGTTCTTATTTTGTATCTCTTCGTCACTTATACCTCTTTGGTCTCAGGGGTTTTGGGGACGACATCCCTGGCAATGTGTTTGGGGATGTCAACATCCAGCTTGAGTCCAGACTCCAACTCCAGTAGGCCTGTGATTGACGAAAAAGGCGTTAAGTTACAAGAGCCGACAAAAATGATGAATGGACATGACAAAATAAGAAACTACATGTGATAAAACAGACCCGATAATGGCCATAAAGCATGATCCTAATAACCCGGGCTAGAGGTGGGTTTTAAGCTAACAGACACCTCAGATGACTCCAGAGTTGACTCACAGCAGCTCAATAGGAGCCTCTGATGCGCCACTATGGAAATAACCCGCTGAATTTGTTCAAAAGCTCGTAGATTCAGACCTTCGTATGTTTCCAAATAGCGCTTCTTGATCTCGTTGTCCCTGGCGGCTCGAGTGGCGGGAGATGGGTGCTCTGGATAGTCTCTGACAAGGTCACGCCGCTCCAGCTTCCCTTCCACATTTTTCCTCTTAGCCTCCAGTTTTCTCAGGGCTACACACCGGGCGGCAGTGGAAAATACAAGATAAATGGCAGGTGAAACAAAAGCCGCCAGTAATACATCTATGTTAGCGCAGAGGCAACAGCTGTCTTACATCTCATGTAGTCTTGGTGCATCTTGTGCAGCTTGGTCTCCTTGCTTTTTTGGAGTTTGGTATAAATCTGGCTCAGTCTCTCAGTTTTGACTTTTTTCTTCACCTCATTTCTTTGCCTCTGGAGGTCCCTCAGCACCACAAGACGAGCATCTTGCAACCTGGCGGCCACATGCAGCAACACAGCATATTGTGGGAAGGAAGCCTTTGCATGGACAGTGGGAACATCATAGATTGCTAAATAATCGAGGAGCTGGATATGTCCAGCATATTATTCTTGGTTGTACATGTTTGATTAAACTTGTATGGATGAGGCATTTTGGATGGAGAGACTGCCCATGCAATGAAGGAGCTTTTTGTTCTTTCAGATCTGTGCATGAACTCACTCTGGTTAAACCTCCTAAAGCAAATCTATAAGGCCAATATCGCACTCACCCATCATCATCATCTTTTATCTGTAAATATGCATCCGAAACCATAATATACTGTATGCAAATATTCTGTACATTCTGAAAGTATTCTGAGATATTTGTAATACCTTCCCATTAGTTATCAACCAATCGGATTCAGCTGTGAATGTGCACCGGCTGTTAGCAGTCACCCGGGTAATGGTAACAGCTTAAAGGGATAGTTCACCCGAAAAATGAAGATTTTCTGATTATCTCTGCTCAACACTACGCTGCTGGAGGGACTGGGTGGGTGAAGTGTCAGGGGTAAATAGTGTTGAATGTAAAAAACAAAAAACAAAAAACAAAACCTAACAGATCGTGGATGTGACTTCAGGCTCGTAAGACAACAACTACATTTAGGCTAAAAACATGGTGTAAATGGCACCATTTTGCGGCAAATTGGAAAGTCGGGACCCTACGGACACTTGGTTGACACCACAGAAGCAGTGTGGATGCATTTTATGTCATTAATCAGTTGGGGTTTTTTTTAAACATTTGAACAAGAGGTCGCCATTGCTAAGAGTCATAACTGAAGAAACTGGCTAACATTACCCGTAAGTGACAACAAATGGAGTTTACATGCATCATCATTGCAACGCACAAATTGGTGCATCTCTATAAGTTAAAACAAGCTCGAGTAATCTACTCAAACATCTCTAGGGAAACAGTGAAAATACCGACCCGCCTGGCTTGCGTGACCGTGTAACTTCAGTTATCAGCCGACCGTTACTCTTAACCTTTTGTGTCAGTGCTGACGTTTGCGCTCATGGAATGATGACGCGCCGATGTTGACGGGCACTTTTTTTATTTCAGTGGTGTAACAGCTCCACCGTCGTAGAAACAGGCACCAAAGGTGTCAACGCCGGTAAAGCGCAGAGGCAGCCGTCCGCTCTGTAAGTGCTCTGTGGAATGCAGCATAGCCTCGGAGGTGACGTGGACTCATGTGCAAGATGACTCACCTCTGTATTTCTCCTTCTCTGAACGCCCAGTCTTTGGCTTCTATCTCCTGCATCATATGCCTCCTCTTGTCCACTTGACTGGTGTCATCCAGCGGAGGAAGTGTGGCCTCCCAGGCCCGTCTGGCTTGTGCCCACTCTATCATCTCCACCTCTGCCAGGCCTGCGGGCAGACCCCGACCTGCGTGGGAGGAGCACAAGCACTGACAAGCAAATAATAAGACTAAAAGCACACCGGTTAAGCGCTGTGTGTCGTAAATCTGTAACGGGCGGACGGCCGAGAGGTGGATGTTGTACCCCAGGTCAAAGCTGCCAGTGTCAGGAGCTCCGAAGGAGTCGTCCCAGACTTCACCACATATTCAGGGCTGTATGGGTCCGTCTGGGTTTCACTCTCCCTGTAGTCTGTCTGGATCCCCACACTGTTGTGGCTTGGCGGGCGCTCAGCACTCTTGCTAACTGAGGGTTTTGGGTCTTCTCTGAAGATGAAAAAAAAAAATAGAATAAAAAGAAACGGAGGCTGTGCCCCACTGCCAGCATAAAGGAACAGTAAACACAGCTGGAAAGGTAACAAGCACCTGTCTTACTTACTTTGGAGCGGCAGTGACGACATCCGGCGGAACCTTGTTTGACGTTGGAAACAGGGGGCTAAAAGAGGCGGAAAGTGACACTGTCAATACCTGACGTCGAAGCCGAGGTAGCGACGCGGTTCTCTTTGCGTTATCGGGCTGTCAGTCAAATCAGCTTGTCTGAATCAAATTCGATTTACAGCTGCGGTGATTGGATAGGAAATCACACCGTTTTAAGTATTTCCAGCCATCGGCGCCGGTCACGTTGCACTCCTCCTTTTTCAGCCATGAGTGAGTTTTTGGAATTACCCTGTCAGGACGACAATCAAGAGACACAGAGACAAACCGGTGAACATGTTTGGAAAGCGTGACTTGGTTCGGCTGCATTCAGCGTCGGCTGCTGTTTATTCGGAGGCGCGTCCGTCCGTGTTACCCAGCCAGCTGCTGCAGTGCCTCTTTGCGCTGTTTGGTGTGGCCTCGCCAGCAGCGGTCAACAGAGGCCGGCACCGGGTCAGTGTGGTCCAGCTGAACGGCGTACCTTGGGTAGTGGGGCAGAACACTAAACATGGACCCAAAGTCTGTGACTTTTTTCTAAGTAAAGCAGAGAGAAGTTGTGTCAAAACCAAGGCATTTTTCATATAGGAAGTGTTTTTTTTTTTTGTTTGTTTCTGAAGTGCAGGACGTTTAACCACAAGGGTGATCCAGAGACCAGTTTATGTCGAGTGTGGCAGCGGTGAATCGAAAGTGGGTGAAAAATGACTTTCTCATAAATCACTCTCAACATTCATTGTTCTTGACAAAAGGATTTTTTTTTTTTTTTTTTTTTTTTTTTTTGGTTCCAGCGCCT
>CAAKHG010018196.1:6212-16533 GCA_901007715.1 Dactylopterus volitans
TTTTTTTTTTTTTTTTTTTTTTTTTTTTTTTTTATATATGCACTCTGATGATAGCTAAAAACTTGTGTGTGCCCGACATAATTGGTCACCTGATCATGTTTCCACAGCCACAAGATGTCATAAGGCAACTGGAAATCAATGCGCTTCTGTCTCAGGTACTTCCCTGAAAAAGAAAAGAAATGCAGGGAAGATTTGGGGAGGGAAAATACAAGTAAACATGAGGATTAGTTGTGTTTATGCTTGAAATGCAACATCAATTTCACGTCAGTGGCATTCATGTTACATAAGTACTGTATAAGTTGATTCGTGGAGATTCAATGGATTAAGTTTGATTTCTCAATGAATAAAAATGTTTTTCATGTGATCATAGGTGAATATAGCGGCCTGTAGTCACTGACAGAGAAGGGTCTTGTTCCCAGAAAAAGGTGCATTGAGAACGGCCCAAAAGCCCTTCACATCTGGAACATGGACTGAGCTAAAATGAGCTGTTGTTGGTTTTTTTTTCCCCCCCTCAATAAAGTCATTCAGCCAAATTCATTCAGACCTTTAACATCATCAGAAAATAAAAACAACTTTGATTTCTCTAGTGACTATGAAACCCTGCGTTATAAAAAAATTGGAGGTGCACTGCATAAAAATGATCCATTTCGAGACTCACCAACATGTATGGGAGCTGGAAACAATCCATACTCATGTTCCCCGGGTATGTACTCGAGCTTCTCTTTCTTAAGCTGCAGAAGCTGACTCCGGGGGCTACAAGGTACGGAACACAAACAGTAAATGCTGAGGCACTTGGTTTCACAAGCAGTAGAGAAAAACAATATGTGTTGGCCTGATGGAAAAAAAAAAAGAAAAAAAGATTTCATTTGAGATTTCTTTAGGACTCACTCTTCAGTCTTGTAGACATCGGAGTAAAGCCCTGCTTTCTGGAACTTCTTCTTTGGAGGTCTGGCGGCTCTTTTCTCCCGTTGGCCGGTTATGGGGATGGGAGGAGCTTGTTCCCTGGAGACGGTGCCTGGGCGTTCTGGGGAGCAGTGGCCATCTGGCTTGCCCTCCACTGAGCTAAAAATACAACCATGACTTGGTTTCTATTGACCACTGGACTTAATAAATGTTCCTACGCTAGTACTCACGCGGCATAACACAGGTGAGGCTCTTATGTACAATATAAGTTTTGTTGACAACACTGCTGTAAAAATCTGCTTACCCATGAAAGTGACTGATCTCTTCCTGGGTAAGCCAGCTTCTCCCAGATGCAGGTCTGGACCTTGCCACTAGGCTGCCCAGGTTCTCCTCTCTGTCTGGCAATCGCTCCTCAGTCTCTTCTACCTCCCCGTCCTCTTCCTCCTCATCTTCTTCCTCATCCCCATCTCTTTCCCAGTGCTTCCTCTTCTGGCCTTTCCTACGCTGGCCCTGGACTACTGACTCAATAGCATCTGTCACAGTATCCCCCTCCCACCCCCTGCTCCCCACTGGCCGGTCTCCTACTCTGTCCCTGTGTCGCGTCTGATTCAACTCAACCATGGGAGGCGGGGACGGTGGCGGGGAGGGCAACGGGTGTTTCCTGGGACGCCCTGGCCCCCTCTTTTTCACCATGTTGTTTCCTGTTCGAGCCTGTCTTTGTAGCTTCTTGGCACGCAGGATTTTGTTGACGTGGTGGAGGCTGTGCTTGGATGGCTGTGCCCGATGGGAGTGGTGGGGCAGGGAGGCATCCGCACAACAGTCCTGGGAAGGCGAGAGGCAGGCGGAGGAAGAAGGGCCGTGGGAGTGAAACAGAGAGGGCTGGTGATGGTGCTGCTGCCTGTGATGCAGGGGCCCGTCCGGCCCCTCAGGGGTCGAGAGGATACCACCTCTTGTCTGGATACCTGATGACCCTTGTGGGAGAAAAATAAACATATTAGTATTACGCTTAACAACACGTTTTCAGCAAATGATTCTTGGCAAATCTCAGCATTTTGTGTAGTATTAGGATACGTCAGTGTTCAAACTGTAAGAAACCTTTCTGTGGCATGAATTGAATGCGTTTATAAAGTATTGCAATTGCCACACCAAAGATTTGTGTACAATTAAAAGTGCATCACCAATTTTGGGGCTCTAACAAAGACATGTAAATAAAAAAATAAAGAAATAAATACAAAAAACTGAATAAATAACGCACCATCAAACCACTTGGAAACAACAGTATAACTTGTCTGACACAATCACCCCAGTTATTAGAAGTTGATTCAACATTTCAAAAAAAACATGATGTCCCATAATGTTGCAACAGTCAACAAACGTGCAGTGTCCAGTTAAAGTACACAAAATAGCCAATTCTATATATCTATCATCTTTTCAGTGCCTAGGTCAGTCTTTTTTCCACATCCCCCATTTCTTTCAAACCTCTTCCTTGCCTTGCACACTTCCCGCTTCAGACCATTCCTCCTCTGACGCTGCATGGCTCTGCTTCACTTCATTCATGCTGAATTCCTAACGCTTCCTCGCCCCTCCCCTCGTCTAGCCTTTGAAAACATGTCTTCCTTTATTATTTCTGCTTCTGTCACCTCATCCTTTGTCTTGTGGGACATCCCCAAACTAGGACACCTACTCTTTCACACCTTCAGGGTTGATAACCTCATGCCAGTTTACATTTCAGTACCTCCTTCGTACTCCGAATATCCATTCTTCAAGCAGACAAGGAAAGCTGCGCTGTTCATGAACCCTGCTCCCTGTTCCTACATCCCTCTGTTGCCACTCTTTAAGAAAGTTCCCAACCGGTAATTTTGTGCAATTTCAACCTGGTTAACAAATTATGACAGAAATTCAACGGGACTAAATATTGTAAATTTGTCTCAAGTGGGAAATCTGTCATATTAATACCAAGAAAAGTGCAAAACCAAAAAGGTGCTGGAACTTTAATACTGTATAATTTGTGAAAGAAACGGGGAGTGCTGCAGTGGGTATTTGTAGTAAGGTAATAAATCACGTGCTCTTCAAGGATGGAGCCATGTATTCGACTGCGCGATGTGGTTGAAAAAGTAAATGGAGCTGACAGAGAACGGGTAACGACGTCACACCACACTGCATTCTGTTGCTGGAGAACAAACATAGACTGACTAGATGAAGATCGAGCGTACTGGTCAACAAACTTTAAGTTCATCTTTCTCTCTTGCAGCATCAGACATGCCATTTTCATTTCCTCATTCATTCATCACATCAACGCTTGAATTGAAGCACAGCGATTAGCGGAGGTTTACTATCCGAATTAAGATCCTCACCACTGTTACTCAAGGGCCAGTTACTGCTTTTACATACAGCTGCCATTTCTTTTAACCGTTTTTGACCTCATTTAAATATTACACAGCGTCAAGTGAGTGGGAATCCAAACCCAGGTACAGAGGGAACCTCAGACATGGACTCTCTCATTTTTCATGTCTGGTTTACGAACATAGTGCAGTGGGTCACAGGAGCATGCAGGGTGGGAGCAGAAGCTGCCAACGTTAACCCTGAAGATAGTGGGCAGGAGGTCTCTGTGAACATAATGATGTGGTGGAGGGCCACCTGAGCCTCCTATGCCACTGCTGACACGACCGCCCACGCCTGCCACTCACTCACTACTATATGTGCTTTATAATACTTGTTGGTAGAGCTGGTGTAAGTCTTTCAACACATGGTATGTGGCAAGCATTAGTCAAGGCTCAGTGGAAAAGTGTTGCCCCTGGTCCAGTGACCCATGTAGGCAACCCACTGTGAGCGCAGGCAGCACACGTACAACCCAAATCAGCAGGTAAGAGAGGGTTGATGTGAGACAGCCCATTAACAGGCTAATCAGAGTGGACAACAACTTTAAACATGTCCGATTCACATGCTGTGTGAACAGTGCTCAAGATGGATAGCCGTGTGTGTGTGTGGAACATAAATCAGCGAAGTGTTGAGACAAAGAGGTTGAACATGGCCAACATAAAAATAATTGATGGAAACACATTTATTGCTTATTCCTTTTGTTTACCTGAAAAATTCACCTTTATGTCCCTCAAAATCCTTTTTTTTTTTACACATCCCAATCCATCTCAACTTTTTAGTCACAATAAGCATCTGTCCTCTTCCACAACTCCTCACTGTACTGTGTGTCACTGCCAGTCTACACCCACGTAGCTTCCTCCACCTTCATAGGGCAGCCTGTGACCACTGCTTGACCCAAAGTCCTGCGCTCTAATCCAAGATTACTTTGGCTTGGATTGACCAGCCCCATGCTGTCTTGACGGGGACCATAGTGCTTTACATCTCAATTAAAAACATGCACATAAACATTCAGTAAAACTCAAATAGAAGCACGCAGCCTACCAATGCTCACTCACAAACAAACCACTGCATCAGTCTTGGTCAGGGGGGCAGTTGTCACACTGATGAAGCCACACCATTACTGAGGCATTCGCTGTCTTACATCTGCAACAGAAGCTGAGCCCAGGTGCTGGGTAAACTCAAGGACAAGCCTGGGCCTCACAGTGTGGGCTTTGGGGTAAATGTCTGCTAAATATAGCATGTTAACAAAACACTCCACCCCTTGAGTAAGATGAGTCTGCCAGAAATGCTATATGAACTGTGGCCATCCATATTTGGAGTGGAGTCATTATGCTATTTTGCCAAACCCATAACCACTAGTAAGAGCTGCAAAATGTTAGTGTGCGCACACTGTCTTCAAATGGGACATTTTTTCAGTAACATAAGTGGCTCATTCCACTTCATTATTTTTATGTTCAGATCAGGGATGACAGAGAGGACTAAATCTGCTTGTGTTGGACCCAACCACAATTGATTTATGGATGGCTCTAAAAAAGGTGACCATGAAGTCTCAGCACTATAAGGGATTGTCAAAAGATACACAGGATTAAATGAGCTGAGACCTAGCAAGGCCTTAAGGCTCACTCGATGTGTCATATGACAATGTCTGAAAGACGTATTGCTCACATAGATGGTACAGGAATCAGTGCTACATCTAACTAACTACACACTGTGCCAGTTTCACCATTTCTGTGCCAAGCCAAAAAGCTTATTAGACAAAAGCTTACATTCAGCCACCAGATTCTTGATACAATGAAATCAGAACTATTTTTGGAAAACTAATTTGGTGCACAATTGACTCCAATAACCTTTAATAATGTCAAATTTTAAAGTGGGTCAAAGATTTTTTTGGTCCGGAATATCTCATCAAACTCTTAATCTTATTAAAATCTTACAGCGCTCCATGAGTGATAGGGGACTCAGTGCTGCAAATGGAATGAAATAAATACAAAAAGCTCCCAACAGCAGTTGTTGGATTTTACTATCGTCTTTTCTACAACTTAAGTGAACTATAGAGACGCTGCTGTAATCAGTGAATCCACCACTCAGCATGTGATCTGTGTTAAGCATCTACACAGAAATTAAGTGAAGCCAAAATCAAACTCACCTAACTCTCTTCTCTCTGCTGATGTTGAGCGATCTTTTCGGATTGGCCTGTCCATGCGTGAGAAGCTGGAGTTTTCTGGGGCGATCTCAGTCTTTCTGCTCCTATTCCCACGCAGGTTGGTGCGGGTGAGAGCAGAGGCAAACAAATTTGTGAGATTTGGAGAATCATGGGCTCCAGACTCCGCATCCTCTGTGGGTGTGAGGGGCTCCTCGTCCTCACTGTCTGAGCAACCTACGGGGTCTTCGGCCTGTCCATCTGAGAAAGGACCCTGGCCAGACGCCACATGACTCCGTGAAAGCTTAGAGTAGTCTGCCTCAGAGCTACCCATCCTGAACCAGGACTCAACAGGGCGGTGGTTGCTACCAAGTGCTAGTCTGGAGGGCCCTAAACAGGCCATTGAGCTCTCTTTGCGCTTGTACCTTTCTGCAGATGAGGATGAAGAAGAAGAAGGCGAGTTGGCAGAAGTGGCAGCTGCTTGCTTGCTGGCACCGTTGCTGGAGGTGTCTCGTCCAAAGCGGCATCGTTGTAAGGACTCTGCCATCCCCAAACCACCAACTCTCTCTCCTTTCCCTGATGCTCCACTGTCAGAGATCCCTGCGCTAGCCCGGCTCCCTGACCCTCCTCTTGTTGCTTCATCTCGATCCTCCTCAACACACCGCTCTCTGTGTTTGTGTCTGTGTTTATGTTTGTGGTGCCAGTTGAAGGACAGCTCAGAGGACATTGGTGGGTACAGGACAGGGGACCTTCCTCCTCCCAAGTACTCTTGCCTAAGCAGCTTATGTTTTTTCTTGTGGAATTTCGAAGGGTTCAGCAGGAGATGAGAGGGGTGGTGATGGTGCATGTAAGACGTGGGGGGAGGAGGCGGGAAAGATGGTGAATGGTGAGAGTGGTGGGATGGTGCCGTGTGGGGTGACTGGTGGTGTGGGTGTGGATACAGAGCACTAGCTGGAGGATAGCCTCTGTAATAACCCAAACCCAGGGGTCCAGAGGAGTAAGGAACACTGTAGGAGGGATGGTAGAAACCCCCACTGGAGAGTGGGAATCCAAGCCCAGGTACAAAGGGAACCTCAGACATGGACTCTCTCAGTTTCGGAGGCCGTCCCCGTTTCTTTTTCATGTCCGGTTTACGAACATAGTGCAGTGGGTCACAGGAGTATGCAGGATGGGAGTAAAAGCTGCCAAAGTTTACCCTGAAGATAGTGGGCAGGAGGTCTCTGTGAACATAATGATGCGGTGGAGGGCCACCTGTGCCTCCTATGCCACTGCTGGGACGACCGCTCACTCCTGGCACTCTACTTGTCCCCGCTGCCATGCCCATTCCACTGCTCAGGCGGTGCCCTGTGGTACGGTGTGCTATCCGTATCTCACTCAGTCGCATTACAATCTCATCCAGCTCAGCGAGAAAGTCTGGGTCATGTCTCCGTGACCGCAACTGTAGGTACTTCTTCTTGCGTTTTCTTTTCTGTCTCTTAAGCTTGTCATAGCCTGGGCACCCGTGGCTACGGCGTTTACACTTATGCTTATGTTTCTCCTTGTGCCCCAATAAAGAGGAGGGGGGCGCTGCTGGGTGAGGTCTACGGGGATCAGGTGATGTCCTTGTCCCGTGGGGAGATGGAGAAGGTGAGGGATGCTCCATAAGCACGGTGGAGTGTCGCCGCCTGCCTCTAGAATTAAGTCCCATCCCTGGACCCATAGCTGAACCAATGACCCCAGGCATTAACAGTCCACTGCTAATCCCGGGTGGCATCCCAATTCCACTCAAACCACCTGCCCCACCAGCCTTCTCGCCACGGTCAGAGGTGCTGTTGTTGTCTGTTCCTATACCACTGTCACTGGGCACCGTCTCCTCACTGTGTGATTCACTGACAGGTGATGGAGTGGCTTCTTTTAGCTCACTGAGGGGGGCAGGGGAGGTGGGATGGAGAGGCCTGGGAGGGGAGAGCTTGTGATAGTGGTAGTGCTGCCTGTAGTGGTGGTGATGGTGGTGATGGTATCCACGACAAGATGACTTTTTCTGGGAAGCCGCTGTGGCCACAGAGGATGACACAGAGCCCAGCCCTGGATTGCGAGGATTAGGGGCTGAAAAAGTTGGGGGAGGGAAGGAAAATGTGTTGTGGCTATGGTGGGTGTTGGAATAGTGAGAGTGACCTGCAAAGTGCACTGAGCCTGGCTCAACAAAGCTGGCATCACTGATCGGACTGTGGCCTCCACTAGACTGTGAGAGCGAGGGGGAGGGGAAGATTTCAGAGGAGAGCTGGTGATGCTGGTGCGACTGTAACTGATGATGATTTAGAGCAGAGGTGGTGTTTGGGGACAGGAAGGGTTCTGGTGATGATGTTGAAGTTGTGCCACTTATCACCGCTTTTGGTTTGCGCCCTCTCCTCTTCCCCATGTATATAGTGCCTTTTTTGCTGACATTAATTTGTGGCCCGAGTTTTCCACCAAAGGAAGCAGCCAGAGAGGACAATGATTGGGTTGCAGCTTCCACAGAGCCAACCATCCCGCTGGCTGTCCCTCTGGCGGTGTCTTCTGTTCTTGGGCCTAACAGAATTTGACTGAGAATGCGCTTCCGCTTTACACTTTTCATCTTGTTGATCTTGCCTATGATAGTTTTCATGATAAGCTGCCCGTTTCCTTTGCTGCGAAACCGTTTGTCTCCCATGTCCCCTGCCTCTGGGGCCAACGTAGGAGGCTGACCCTCCTGGGGTAAGGTCGGGGGAAGGCGCTTAGGGCGTCCACGTTTTCTAGGCATAGGTTTGGGGGGATTCAGGTCCACCTCTGGGTGAAGAACAGGTGGGTCCTGCTCTTCTTTGGACTTCAGTAAAGATGAAAAGACCTTAGATGGGGCCAACTTATTAGGGGGGCGCCCACGAGCCGGGGCGTCAAGCCTTGGCATTTTGGACTTTGGCCTTCCCCTTTTCTTGGGCTGGGGTTGAAAGAGCTGTGACACTGGAATTTGTGCCACAGGATTTGGTTTTATCTTATTTGGGTTTGGAGGCCTGCCCACAGGTCTTTTAACTGGTGGCAATATTTCCAAGTTTGATGATAAAAGCATGGTGTTTTTGCTCTGGTCGAAGGGACTGTCCTGAACCATTCTTTGATTCTGTGCCCTGTTCATACCACGGGACCAGCGAGGTTTCCTTCCCCTGCGTTTTTTTAGGGGTTTGCTGTCCTGCTCTGCAGCAGAGTCTAGGGATGAATCTGGAGAATCATCCCTAAGAGGCGTTTCTGGACTTTCTTCATCTGGCTCATCTGGCTCCGGTGAAGATGTCCTTTGTCTTACAGTTTCAGGGGGACTGCTGGTCCGACCAGGTCGGCTACTATCCCGGTTGGGACTGCGCTTACTGGGACTGGAGCTTTTACCCCTCTCTGGTCGCAGTGACTGATTACCAGTCCCCTTGTCTTTCCCTTCTGGCTTTCCTGATCCTGTTGTAGGAGGACAGTTGGTTAAATCTCTGGGGCCGTCCCTGACCTGCTCCCTCTCACTTGAACTGCTTTCCTCTGTGAGGGAAGGATTCTCTCGAGCATGGTGTCCTTGTGAGGGAGCGGGGGAACCTAGGTGATTCACTGAGCTCACCGTCCTCTGCTCAGCAGTGGTGGTGGGAGAGGAAGAAACAGGACAAGATGGTAAAGATGTGGCATGGGGTAAGCAGTGAGTAGGACGCGACTGTTGCTTGGAAATGCTACCGTTACTGTTTTCATTGTTGCTGTCCTTTGACAGGGCAGGCAATCGGTTATTGCCATAGGTAAGTGCAGGGCTGCAGCTGCGACTACTGCTGTTACTACTGTTCATGTTGATGATGCTGCTACAAGCTTTCCCAGCTCCATCTGCGTCTTCCATCCTCAGTGGTGTCAGGCAGGGTGAATTTTCCATACCACTGTCTTTGTTCCTAGAACCATAAGGCCGACCAGGCGGTCGTGACACAGGAGGAGGCGGAGAAAGGTGAACCATTCTTGAATAGGTGTTCCTATTGGCCATAGCCCTGTCTCTCTGCTTGGCTGTGGGGGCCATAAAGCCCGAGCTTGGGATAGGAGGAGCAGGGTCAATCTTTGCAGGTTTGGCTGGCTTTGGGGTCTTTGATGGTGGGCAAGTTGCGATGAGTTGAGCTAATTTCTCAGTGACCGTGGGGGCTCCCCAGCTCGGAACACCCTTGTCCTTGTCTCTCGGATTTTCAGTGCTGTACGTATACTGAGGGGGTTTAACAGTTTCAAAGCTGGGTTCTCTTGACAAGGGCAGTGGTGGAGACGGTGATGATGTCCGGGGGTTGTTTTGTGGAGTTGGCGTTTTCTTCCCAGATGGATGCATTTTGCTGTCCGGTGGGGGGCGGTGAAGATTAAGGGGTCTCTCAGATGTGGTGCTGATTGCTTTTGCGTCTGGCTTTGCATCAGACTTGCAATCTATCTTTGGTGGACCCTGAAAAAAAAAAAAGAGAGAACAAAATATGATTAATAAACGAGTAAATAGGTGGCAATTGCTGAATGATAATTTAATTAATGAAATACACCACCCATTTACGATATTAAACATATCTATGAATACAATGTAAATCAGAAATAGGTTTCAGAACCTTTAACGTACTGCAAGACATTGGTAAAAGTTCCCGTAAAATGACTCTCCCTGGGCATGCCCAGTGGGTGGGGGTGGAGGTTTACACTCACTAACACTAATCAGGGTCAGATTGGGGACAGCGAGGGAGAGCTGGAGAGAGGGGTCAAGCAGGGGAGGGGGTGGAGAGGAAAAGGCCAGGAAGAGACAGAGGACAGACAGACGGAGGGAAGCTGAAGGGGGCAGTGTGAGTTGAATAGAAAGGCCAGCAGAGAATACAAAGGACACCAAAGAACAATTTATGCTCTGCTTTTCATCCGGGCTATGACATAGTGATTGCGTGGGTA
>CAAKHG010018197.1:0-23131 GCA_901007715.1 Dactylopterus volitans
CTGCAAAGTTAATCCATCTTTCTCCTCTTTTCTCCACAGGGCTTCAAAACACAAAGACTTCCCACTGAACGCAGAATACTAACGTACGAGATTCAGGAGACACCAGAAACTCACTACTTTTGAATTATCTCCCCTGACTTGGTGGAGGCTCTGCAGCCGTGCGGTCACCGTCACAGCCCGTCCCGAGCTAGACTGAACCCGAGGCCTCCCGTCCATTCAAAATAAATGCCAAGTGCGCCCTCTGCTGGATGGAACAGCAGCACAAAGTCGGTCACAGGCCATTCCCATTGAGGCTCGGTCATTTTCATGCCCCCATGCTGTCGACAGCTGAGGGTGAAGTCGTCATGTCTTTGGTTTGTTCGTCCCTTCCCAGTTCGTTTGAACCGATATGTCAGGAATGCCTGGAGTCAGAATTTGGCACAAATGTTAATCGCCTTTGTCACTGTGACCTCACAAAGCACATTCGCGGCCATGCAGCTCAGTATTATCTGCCGATTACAGATTTTCATAAAAAATGTCCAAAATGATAGAAAATGGTTGCAGCTTCACTGCGACCCGCAGTGTATCGTTTCTGTGAGCATGATAATTCAGGAGTAGCTGGAGGCAAATTCAAACGTGGCCTCGGGAGCTCGAGCTTGGACCGGCAAGATTTTTGTCAACAGGAGTTAAAAGGTCGAAGTCTTTGTGACATCTCAGAGCGCGTATTTGGGCAAAAGACATTCACCGATAATGACACTTCACCATGCTGGACTGTAGTGCTGGTTTACTGTCGCCTCACAATAAAAGTATTTGAAACAAAGTCTTCATGACACGTCGCATACATGTGCTGCCACTTTATTTTATTTTTAGTCAAGAACATTGCAGACCATATTTTGCCTGTATGCTTGAACCTCACGGGGAAAGCGAGATACTACTGACTTTGTCACGCCTGGGAAATGCCGCTAACTTTGGTGTAGCTTCCACATCACGGCGGATTTCCGCGCCCACGTCAGCTGTAGGTAGCGTGCTAAGGCGGTCGGTGACAAGCGCTTTTTATTTCGGTGCTGAAAAATAGCCACAGTGGCGCGAGCGGAGTGGCTGTCTTCAGTGTCAAC
Source organism: Dactylopterus volitans (assembly GCA_901007715.1). Classification (NCBI taxonomy): domain Eukaryota; kingdom Metazoa; phylum Chordata; class Actinopteri; order Syngnathiformes; family Dactylopteridae; genus Dactylopterus; species Dactylopterus volitans. Next base: position 1,095 of record CAAKHG010018197.1, read on the forward strand.
ACCAGCAGGGCGACGCACAGAGGAAGTGTTGCCTGCATTCGTGATGGTGCGGTGTTCCGGATGGAGGAATTTCAAAGAGGGAAGTTCTGTTGACCAACGTTTCCTGGAAACGTGTGGTTTATCGAAACCGAGTGACACTTCAAAAGCACCTGCACCCATCACAATACACCAGAGATCCATATGTAAATGAAAGATACAAAATATATGACCCCCCTTTCATTAGATATTTAAAAAAAAAAATCGGATAGAAAATGCGGAAAAAGCAGTTTATCGGCAGATAAGAATATCCCATCTTGAGACACCTTTTAGTCACCCTTAAGTTTGGATTTTGTAGTTGCATGCATAGTCTGTCTGTTAGAATGTGTGAAATTATCCATGACAGGGTGTGAGAACTTATTTGTGGGTTGGGAAAAAAGAACATGATCACGAGTAAAAATTTATGTGGTTTCAGTCACAAGCTGCTCGTTGTGCTCAAGAGAGCCGCAAAGATGGTTCGAGGCCGTCTGCAGACAATAGTTAACACAAGCAGGATTTCACAGCAATTTTTCGAACCATTTCTGCTCCTAAAAGGACTGACGCAATAGGCTTTATCGCACAAATACTAAATATGGAAGAGGCAAGGTGGAAAGAATTACCATGGTTGTTAGCCTCCACCGACCAGTAAGGGTGCGCTTTGCATCCATTTTTGACAGAAATATATGTAGTGAAGACTTTAAAGGAGGTGAAGTGTAAAAAAAAATGCAGTCATCATTTCACCCAATGAGACACTGGTCTTGAATTTTTGTCATAATCAATGCTTGAGTTTTGCCAAAAAAAAGTGCAGTCACAGTGACCTTGACCTTTGGCTATCAAAATGCAATCAGTTCATCCTGGAGCTCAGGGAGGCAGGCATTTGTTCCAAATTTGAAGACTTTTTCTTCAGGGAATCCCCGAGACATCACATCCAAAAGAATCCGATGGACGGACGGAGGGAAGGACGGACAACCGGAAAACAATGATTCCGACTACAGCTCTCTACAGCGTGGCATCTCATAAAAAGAGCGGGGAATGCAGGAAGATTAAAAAAAAAAAATACTTAGGGAGCAAACATCTTTATGTGTTTACTCCCTAACACAGCAAATGAAGCATCTTTCTGTGTGCTGTGTGTATTTGTGTATGAGAGAAAGAACATGATCATGAGAAAAAGAAGAAAAAAAAGGCACATGCAGGTACAAACACGAGCTGCTTCTTGTGCACCAGTGTGCCCTAAGATGGTTAGAGGGTGTCCTGCGCGGAATATGTGAGGACTAACGCAGGATTCACACAGATCTTTTCCGCCTAAGAGCCAGTTATTTTAAATGTACAATATAGAAAATAGGCAGCACATCTTAAGTCCTAAGCGCCTTGCACACAAGAAATGCTGAGGGATAGAGGGAACCAAAGACAAACATGAACCCACGCAGATGTTAGTTTGCCCTCATTTTAATACAGTACCACTAAGCAGATTTCAAATGTGCAAGTCATCAGTGAATATTCTCGGTCATCGAGCTCGGGGGCGTCCATGGGTAGAGGACGACCGGACCTCTCCTTTCATCCAAAAGGCTTGTTCGGCTCTGACTGGCTGCTCGGGGAGTCTTAGGTATTTAACCCTCTTGCGGGATCACCGACATCCGGAGAGGCGTTAAGGTCCCCTGAGGGTCGTCGACCTACTCGGGGCCGTCACGCGCACTGGTAGGGTCAAGGGGTCAAGGAGAGAGTGGGTGCTGTCAAGACCAGACTGAAAAACTGACCACCACCTGGAACGGAAGCCTCCTGGCTCCAGTTTCCACTCAGCTCTTAAACTCTCCAGCTATGCAGATTACAACTGTTTGCTATACAATCAAGGCGATGCTACTACTGGTAGTTACGTGCTGTATTTGCAATACGCCTTCAGTGACTCGATAGGTTGACGAACCTCTTTCTGTATGGAGTATCCAGTACATCAATGTCATGCACTCATGACGTGAAATACAGTACGCGAGCCAATGTTTGCGCCGGCTCAACTTTGACATTTCAGTAAAACCCTCCTACACACACACACACACCTTGGATGGTTTGGCCGTCGCCTTGGTTGGAAGCCTCAAAGTTCTGCCTGACGGCGGGGATATAAATATTCATCGCAGGATACTCGCACCACGACGCGGAGAACACACTGCTGGGATGTATGAAAGCCACACGCAGACACCCGTCACGGCATATCCTGTCAGTCCTGTATTTTTATGCCTCTCTGACAGACAAAAAAAATAAATAAATAAAAAAAATGGAGTTTTACATTTAATAGGCACCTTATTTGTGCACGTCACGGTCAGTAAACACACCATTCAACGCGGCTCTTAACCCAAACTGTTATCTATTCCCCACTTCAGTCTCATAAGTGTGTTTACGGGGCTGTGAGTGGTCACTGAGAGGAACAAGCAACACAACTGCCCAAGAAGGTTTTTGCCATTTATTTTTTTATTTATTTATTTTCTCAAGAGCAGCCCTGTTTCTGCTTTGCACAACAGCTCTCATGGGAAGTGAAAACAACCATTTCGTAACAGGGTTAGTACAAACTGCTACAAGATGCTCACATGACTCAAATAAGAGTGCGCATTACTTGATCATCCTGAGGCAAGTCTGGGTGAGAGTATGACGGTGCGAGGATAGCCTGTCTTTTTTTGCGGTTAAATCATCTAAGGTACACTTAGATGGAAATAAGGAGTGCTTTGAGGGCATACTTAATATTAGTGCTATGAAAATAGGTTTATACCCTTACCCAGGTTAACGTAATAAACCTGGACTGTATGGCACACATTTTCATTCTTCAGAACCTTTAAATGCCACATCGACAAATGCGTAACAGCTGAATGTAACGCACGCATTCTGAGCAATAACGTAGTTTTTTTTTTTTTCAAGTTTAAGTCTACAAAACCCACAAAAAAAGTAACATCATGGTATGCGTTTATATAAATTAATTTTGAGCTTTTTAACTTGACTAGGAAGTCTTTGGCGTGTATGAAGCTTTTGGGAGATGACACAGTTGACAGAAAAGGTATGGGTATCTCGTATAGTGAGAAATGTTACCAGTTCTGGATTTGAGATCACGTCAATGACTGAGTAACAGGAAGGCGAACAGTCTAGAGAGGGATGATGGGTAAGTGCTAAGAGCCATCGTTGAGTAACAGTGGAGAATCCAGATTTTCAATTCAGAATTCAGCGTTAAATGGATAGTCCTTGTGCTTCACGCTCCTGTAGACATAAAAAAACAAGAATCTCAAAGATTGGTTGACCCAGATGACACACAAATGAGTGCAATGCAGTACAACATGGAGTCTCACCACTGCATAGGACAGACTCTCCAGCCCCTGTTGAATTGTAATATAGTCTCCATTTCCTCCTCGGTTAGTTCAAAGTCAAACACCTGCAAAGATCAAGATGGTTTTCAAACTCGGGGCCAACGTGGAGCGTGAGTAAAGAGGATTGAGGGCTAATCCTTGCAAACATCCCAGCAATTTCTGCGCTAAATACCTGAAAATTCTCCTGAATGCGATGCGGCGTGATCGACTTGGGAATCACGATCACGTTCCTCTGGATGTGGAAGCGGATCAGGACCTGGCAGGGAATTTGCATGTGAGCGTGACGCGGGGAGCAGATCTTACTGTGCGACAGCGACAGCCAGCGTGTTCCTCGGCTGCAAACCATATTTTCTCTCGTACTGCTTCGTGCCAAGTCTCCTCTTCTCTTACTTAGCATAAACAAACATTAAAACTGCAAGTCCAAATTGAAAGAGGAACATGCAGTAATGTTTTTTTTTTTTTTTTTTTTTTGAGTGCGCAATTCTCACAAAATGTGTGTTATTTTTGTTTCCGCTGTGGTCGAGCAGACGCGAATGTCGTACCTGAGCAGGAGTCTTCTTGTGCTTCTCTGCACAGGCCCTAATGTTGGGATCCTCCAGGAGTGAGGGGTCTCCCGGTTTAGCCCTGAAATTTACACACATCTTTTAAGTAGGACTGACACACACACACACACACATACATGCACAGGAGTGTTTTGCAGACAAACACGGGCAGACAAAATGCCTCAAAATTAGTTTGCCGCGAGGTAACTTCACCACAAGCCTTCCTTCGTAAAGGTGGTCGGCTGCAACAAACGGACGCATAAATCGTAACGCCATCAACACCCGTAACGTGTGTGTTTTTTTTTTCAAAGCAACATAAAGACCAACACAAAAGCTCCAAAGATATTGCCGCACAAAATGAAGACACGTGTCCTTATCGTTACAAAATATGCCACGCTGACAAAGAGGAACAGCGGTCACAAGATTAAACTTACACATGGCTTATCGCACACGTGAGGTTGCCCAATACTGAGCTGGCAATCGGGCAACCAGGACCTGCACGACTGCATTCGTGCTGATTTGTCCATTTCTGAATATTTCATAGAGACACGGATGGCGCGAACTGACCAGGGTCTGTCGGGGGAGCCGAGGGGGCTGTAGGCCGTCACCGAGATGCCCTGAGAGTGGCAGTAGTTGATCAGCTTCTCTTGGTTCAGGTAGGGGTGGCACTCAATCTGCGATGACAAGCACACTTCTGAAGATGCGTGGAAAAAAGGCACGAATCAGTGCCCCTGCGTACGATATGACATGCATCGCAATGCCAGTTCAATCTCTGCGATGTGATGTCATAATCAGCCAGGAATTTGACTCTGGTTTTAACTTCACTCACACTGCACAAGAGTTAAATATGAAATATGAAAAAATGGAAAAAAAAAAAGAATTTGAGTGAATAACATTTAAGGTTTGAGGAAATAAAACTAAAACCAATTCATGCAAGTCTTCATATTACGGCGAATACAGGTGAGCAGACTGGTGCAAATAGAACTGTAAGGAGTGCAGACATGTTTAAATAGCACGTCTACTGGATATGAGGTAGATGTTCTTTCAGTATTTACAGTTACACAGTGTATGTGATTCAAAAACAAAAAGTATTCCCACAAAACCGAGTGATGCATTATGAACTCGCACTGGCAATGTATACAGATGCATTAACCAGAGTAACATTTGTCAGGTCCTCAGTAAATAATGCAGACATACAAGCCAGGGTACATTAATGGTATGACGAGGCACGATTATCCTAAAATCTTAGAAAAGCGTTGACCGATGAGACCTGGCGATTCCATTCGGTTCAAAGCTCTGCGTCGTCCTTACGGATGTAGTCAGGATTTTGTGCAAAACGCTGCGTGCGCTCCTCGGGGGGCCAGAGAGCAGCTCACTTTACAATTGTATCAAGAAAACGGTGATGACGGGGAGTTCTCAGTGCAGTAAATAACACCAACCGCTCAAAAGGTGCAAAATGTTCAGCGTTGTGGGGGGAATCGCATCCCTTCACTCAGAGCGGAAGAGTATTGCGGATCCAGTCTTTTAAAAAAAAAAAGGGCAGATTCGGGTCCTGATGGTCCTCAAGGCCGCGAGAGTCAGCGTACCGCCCGTTATGTTACGCTCAAAATGCAACGCTCTACTCCGCTGTTAAAGAGTTTACCTCTTGCACTGTTGTACATGACAGCAAAGCGCGTAACCGTGTGCATTTGAGGACCAAGTCATTTCTCACCATACGGAGCTAAGTTTTGGATGCATCTATTGAAACCGGAGCAGCAAGAGGCTTCGAACTGATGCTCGCTGCTGACTCATCGTCTGGTTAGTCGTCATGCACGTCGCATGCCTTGATCAAAATATACTCTATATACACTGTAGATTTCAGTTACATAGAGTTTTCAAACATTTTACATGTTATATTAATAAGCAAATTAAAAGGGGGTGAAGGGGCACCCGGTAATGTTTGTATACAAGAAACAAGCCTGCATTTATACACAACTAAAACATCTCAAACGGCAGGAGTTAATATTCCCTGACACAGTTTAATGCATTTTAGCAAATGTCCCTAAAAATGTTAATTTCAATGGCTGAAGGCTCTTATGTGAGGCGCAAGATTACATTTGTATGGCGGCTTTCAGCATAAACATGCAGAACTGATTATACCGAAGGATGAACCATTTCAAAAAGGACAAATCCATCCTCAATTCCTGTGACTTCTTTGTTCTGTGTTTTGTGTGCGTGTGTGTGTGTGTGTGTGTTTGGTGACAAAGAGTAGAAGGGGATTGTTTCTGTGATCTAATAAACAGCAGGATCAGACAAAACAGGACATGGATGGATCTGAAAAAAAACTTGAAAGTATAAGGTCACCCCGACTAAGTGGTCTGGCCTGAGGGGAGACTGCTGCGGCCAGTTAGGAATTAAAAAGACTCGTCTTTCTCCGAGATGAGAGGGAAGTGACAGATAATAACATTATGGTGCCTTTCCAGTCACACTGCTGATATCTTTGTTTCTTGCTCGTCAGTGCTGAGAACGTTAGCCCTCACCCGACTATGTCATACTGACGAAGCCTGCATATGCACGAGTGTACGCGGGATATCACTCCTCAGTGTACCTGGTTGTTGGCAGGCTTGTGCTTGAGGCCCGGCTTCTTCAGGATGGTTTCAATCTGCTCCTTGTTGAAGTTGGAGACGCCGATGGCTTTGACCAAACCGGCATCAACCAGCTCCTCCATTCCCTGCAACAAAAAAAAAAAAAAAGACCAGAAAAGAAACGTGTTCAATTGGGACTTGTTCACACACAAAAAAAAATCAATTGCCTTAAACCGTCGATTCTTTTTTGGAGACTGTAGGCTGCCACCGCTTCGACTGCTGGCTACGAGTCAGTATCCTGCTTGGGAGCTGCAGCCCTGCCATCCTATTGGATGGAAACTAAATTTGGCAACTTTTGACAGAAGGCAAGTGGCAAGAGTGCAAATCATCTGGAAAATTGAGAGCTGTGCCCACAGGCTCCTGCTAAAGAAGATGGGCGTTGTCTTGTTCTTTATAAAATGTTTGCTGTAACTTATTATTGGTTTTGGTGGCTTGGACCAGAAGGAGTCTTACCAATTGCACCTTTTAAGCTTGCGTTCAACTTGACACAACAGCCTGCAAGCTCCGGCAACTTCGGGTGGAAGAAGTTCTCAGCCACTAGGGTTTGTTATGATCGCGCTTTCCTTGTTTCACTCACCTCCCACGTCTCCAGGAAGTAGGTGTTGTCAGTGATCGTCTCTCCGTTGCTGTCCAAAGGGAAGAGCTCATCGCCGGCCTGCGTATCGATAAACAGCCCTGACGCTCACACCCCTTCACGGTGGACACTGACACAATCATGACCGCAGACGGCGACGGGAGAGAACCTTCAAGCGGTCCGTGTCTGATCTTATTCTGCACGCGCACGCGACAGGGCGAACGCATATGAGGACAGAGAGCCATTGCCGAACAGGAATCGCGGCAACGGCGCCTACCTTGAAACCCATCGGCCAGTGTACCAGGTAAAGGTCGAGGTAGTCCAGCTTCAGATCACTGAGAGTCTTCTCGCAGGCCTGCCTCACCAAGGACTTCTCGTGGAAAGTGCACCACAGCTATAAAAGAGAGTGGAAAAAAAAAAAAGCGCAGGTTGAGCGACGGGGCGGGCGTGTGTTCATGGGAATCCCAACAACGGTTTAAACGCGCAAGTGCGGACTGACAGCCTACCTTGCTGACAATGAAGAGATCCTCTCTCTTGACAACCCCTTCCTTTATCATGGTCTGAACTCCGTCTCCCACCTCCGCCTCGTTCTGGTAGACATAGGCCCCGTCGATGTGCCTGTACCCCGCTGAGATGGCTGCCTTCACCGCCTCAGTGACCTTTCCGGGGGGAGACTTAAAAAAACAAAACAAAACACATAGTTGATTAGTTTCATGTTTTTTTTCTTTATTAGCCGTAACTTAGAGGTTCCCCTTCGCAGCATACCATGGCGACTCTCTGGCCCGTCATGTCGAGACCTATTGATCTACAGCCGCAGTAGGTGAAAGGCTAAATCTACACTGAGAGCACTTGAACGCACCACAGCAAGGGAGTCAGCCCTGCCGAGGTGTCCTGACCCGAGTCATCACGTCGAACTTCAGTCCTGACCCGGCCAGTCGGGCTCGGTTCTGGTATCTACACTCTGACATGCACTCACATGGGCCAAACATGCTGCCGCCTGGTGCCACTTGTCTTGGTTTCTGTGCCATTTTTTTTTTGTTTTTTGAAGAAGAAGAAGAAGTAGAAGGAGGCCACACCCTTAGCTGCTGTCACGGCTATTTATTTAAATATCTTAAGAAGCACAGGTGTAAACATCTAAATCTAACAACCATATATTTAACTTAGCTGCGTCAATTGTGCAGCCTGGCTGCTCGCCCGCCGTCCTCGCTGATGTGGTGAGCATTTATAACTGAGCCGGCGCCGATGTCGTTAGCATCAAATGTGCTTTTCCCTACTTTTGACAAGTCAAACATGGCGGCTGAGGGGCAGGTGAAGGCTCTTCAAAGCACTTAGCGGCGAGGGTGGTGGCACACTTGTAGTTGCGTAATGCAATGAAAAACACTTTGAATTTAAAAAAAAGCAACATGCTGTAAATGAGAGTCTGTTTGAGGTTATTTTAAAAAAAACAAACGATAAGGCTCCTCGGTAACTTTAATAAAGACGGAGCAGACACACACCCTCCAGCTTCGGTCACGTTTGCAGCCACCTGCTGTTGCATTAGCTCATTTTAGCTCATGTTACCTGACATTAACTGGCAGAAGAGAGGCGAAACACTTTGACGTACAGTCACTTGTAACTCTGTGTGTGAATTTGAGTGCGCATTTCGAAAGAAGCTGAACGACACGGTCAAGTCTCCGCAGCCGCGCAGTGCCGCTCACCGGCTAGCTAACTCACGAAGTTGACCACGAACTACTAACTAACTAACTAACTAGAACTCGGCAGTCCACCCGCACTGATGCGCGGCGACGCACCTTCCACGTTCCCAGTCCGACGATGGGCATCTGAGCGCCGGAGTTCAGCTTCACGGATGCTGCCATGTTCCCGGCGAGGACGGCTGGACGCGGGCGGCGGTAACAGTCGCGTACAAGACGTCGGCGCCAGGACCAGAACCGTCCGCTCACCGGTATCGTCGATCGATTAGTTACGTCTCGTAACGACGGCCGGCCCGACACACACACACACACGCACACGCACACACACACACACGCCTGTATCCTACTGAAGAATATTTATATTCTTTAGACCCGACAAAGGGTTGGATAGCAACTCTGAAGGGGTCTGAAGCCTTCGCAGGCGGGGACGCCATCGCGGCCCATTACCTCCGTTTCACAGAAAATGTTCCCGTGAGCCCTCTAAATCTTTTCTTTGACTACATACATTTTTTAATGTTACTTAAATTGTTGTAAGGTGAACATTGTTAAGTTACATTCGTCCTTTCCAGAATAAAGGCTATGTGCCGCTCGGGGTGGATATTGAACATGCCTTTATTTTGAAGGGCACTTCCGCCTGTCTGTTGTTGTTGTTGTTGTATACTTCCGCCGTGGCGTTGTTGGATCCCCAGCCGACACAGACGTGCCATGAATGACTCTGGGTGTAAAGTTTACTGAACCGTCCTTATATAAAAAAAAAAAACGGCCAAGACGTCGTCGAGTGGTCATTTTACACTTGAAGTTACCACATAAATCTCAGCTCAAGCTTTGAATCGCCCGTGTAAACAGGCTCTGCGAAGCTGGAGGTGCTTTAGAAGGAACCACAGACACAGTCACATCCATCAACAGCACAACGTGCCGCAGTTTCACCTCCTCAAAGTTAAAATTAGCTTCGCAACTTAAAAAAACAAACAAACTTACAATCCCTCATAGTTGTTGATTTGATTTCTTCAGATACAGTGCATAAAAAAAGCATCCATGTTCCCCTCTGAAATGCTAAGTAAAATGAAATTTCATAAAAAATAAATAATTCCCAATATAAATGAAAAACACTCAAATGAAGGACAAGCAAATTGCCTCGCGGTCGCACCTGATGTACTTAACGCATTTACTTTCCAGCAGTTGTATTGAACACACTTCATGTAAAAAAAAATAATAAAAATACTCAGACCAAGAACATGGAACACACTTTTTTCTTCTCAGCATATCTGATGGATTCGAAACGTGTTAGGAATCAGCTGTGACGTCGTACATTAATAAATCTATTGCCACATAACGCGGGCCAATGCAGAAAAAAAAAATCGCACCAGCGTGGAGTTCTTAAATCAGGCCGCGTGTGCTGCCGAACATCATTCAACCGCTAGAGGGCATCATTAGCACACCCATCACAGGCTCCTCCAGTCACCCAACTTCGGTGCTCCAAATAAAAAAAAAAAAAAAAAAAGGAAGATAAAAAGCCATGGCATAATTTCATATGTCAGCTAATATAGGCAGGCGTCTCGGTGTTTAGAGTTGTAATTATGTGTGTTGACCGGTGCCGCTGCTCCTCATTCCATCCTGTGACGCGCCCGCGCGCCACTTGGACGCTATCAACACAAACATCTCTTTGAAGTGGAACACGACGCGGTCATTGTACAGGATGTGGCCTCTAATGCAGAGTAGGATGTTTCTGATTTATCACTTTAACTACGACTTCTCCACTTTATGAAGGAGATGCATATTCATTAAAAACGCGCCGCCGCGGCAGGGACCGCGCAGACTCGCCCTGATCCCAATCAGACAGCCGCAATAGGGAACTAATACCAGCGTCCTTTTTTTTTTTTTTTCCTTCTTCTTCTTCTTCTTATTTTGGTTCCAATCAGATAAAACCTAATAGACCTTCAACATTCCGAGAAGGAGATAAGAGGAGGCGCAGAGAGTGATATTAAAAACACACAAAGAGGGGGGAAAAAAAGTTCTAGGAGCCAGGAGCCACTGTGTACCTCACAATGGCTCTCGCGAAAGTTTGCGTCTCCTGTGATCTTCTCCCCGCTGGACGCCTGCTTTTTCTGGCCCCCCGTCTCCTCTGATCTAACTTCAGACACTGGAGGGGCCTTTTGCCAGCCTGCAAACTGTCAAAGTACCTCGGGAATCAAACACTGTCGCATGCTGTCATGATCAAAAACCCCTCAGGTAAACCAGACGAAGGCACAGACGCACTCAATTGCCTTCTAAAAAGTGTGCGTGTGTGTGTGTGTGTGCGCGCGTGTGCGGGGCTAGTTTTTTTTTTTTTATTTCTTCATTATTTAAGAGTTCTTATTTTGTGTCTACAGACGGATTCCGCGTGCATCGATTAGAATAAAGGGAAGAGAGGAACGGCCAGACATTTGAACATACAACAGAGGCCCGCAGTGAACGCCTCCCAAGGAAACTTTTGGACAAAGAGTCTGGACGCGTGGGAGGTTTCAGAGCGCTGCTCAAAGCATTTGAAGGAATAAGGGGGAAATATTCAGAAGCCAGTTGGATGGAGAGGAAAGTGAAGGCACAGGCTCGCATAGTTTTAGTTAAAAGTTATGACCAAAAAAAAAAGGTCAACAGGGAGAACTGAAAACACCGACGGAAACCGCATAAGCAACCAGACGTCTTGCAGACACTAGAGGGAAACAAAGCGCGGCGGCACACCGGGGGCTGACTGCCACCGACTGTAAATCAAAATGATTAAGAAAAAAAAAAAAAGGAAATGATAAAAATCGAGAATGCGAGGGTGTATATGTGCGTGCGCGTGTCCTTTGGTTTTGGCCGTCAGCGCAGCCGTCAGATGACGGTGTGACAAATAAATACATAAATCCCGATGACATCGTGTGCCTCCTCCTCTTGAAGCGTGGACATAATGAATTCCCTGCGCGGCCGGCGGCGTCTATCCTCTCGCATGCTCGCCGTCGGATCTGACGCTGCGCCGGCGAAGAGCCGACCCGTCCCGGGGGAGCTCAGACGCCTGGTTCCGTTTGACGGCCTTTGCTGCGTCCTCCCCGGCGTCTTCCCCCGTCTCCTCATCGGCCTCGGCTTTTTGCCGTCGTCTTCTTCTGTTTCTGCCGGAGCGGCCCCGGGTCGTGATCTCCGCCCGTGGGCCTAATGTCGAGTGTCAGCTCCCGCCGGGTCCACTCACACACACTCGCATTCCGCACATTCCGTCTATCAAACAATAACAAGATCAGCGAGGGGAAAAGCCTACGTCATGAGTGAAAATGTGCTCTCTTGTCAGGTGCGCCGCGCGGGCACACGCGGGAGACCGCCGAGGCCGATTGGAGCCCTGCGCCGGCGACGGGGAGGAACGAAACTTGCAGTCAAAGCAATGTTTTGGCGGGCAAATAATTGATCATTCATAAACATTTCCAAGCCCAAAGAAATTCCCTAAATTCATTGCTTGTTGCTTCTCAAGATTTTAACACTTTCTGTCCTCCAGCGGCGTGAAATTAAAAAAATATCAGAAAATAATCAGCAAAAAACAACAGCAACTGAAAAAACAAAACAAAAACAATAACAAGCAGCTGCAGTTCGCCGCTACAAGCGGAACCCTCTGAGGTAAACCATCTAATTTCAGACAACAGAGGACTTTAGTGCCACTGGTGTTGTCGTGTGAGAGGCCGCATAGCGCTGAAATCGTGTTAAGGCAGCGCTTATGTGTACAAGAAAAGCTGCGGCCCCGACCGGAATAGTACAAGCAATGTATTCACTTAATGTGCAGGAATGTATGTGTGAAAGAGCCTCTGTACTCGCTCAGGATATTTGGAGTTGTTGGCTTATTTTCCGCATTCCTCCATAACTTTATTTTATAAAATATAGTATTTGTGTTTGTCATTTGTCCTATAATACAAATGATATAATTTGACGCTCAGGAGACGTAAATAAGGCAGGCTTCTCCCCGCCAGGAGGAGGAGGAGGAGGAGGAGGAGGAGGCCAGCAGCCTGGATCTAAGTTCTCCATCTTCGTTTAGCTGCTGCCAAGGATCCGCTTGAAGTTTTTCTGTTGTGTTTGAGCGCCTGTGACAGATCGGTTCCCAAAAATAACCACAAAGAGTTGGTGGATATTGCAAAAAAAGTAACTTAATGTAAAATTTTGCTAATAATTATGCTAACAATTGTAGCAACAGACCAACATTCTCTTCCCGGAAACTGTGCTTTGATACAACTAAACTGTGTTCTCAATTAGGATTTCACAGAAACATTTTTCAGCAATTATGTTGGTCAGAAACATTTGTTTATGACAAGAGCTCTTGATCTTAAACGCTGCTGTGAGCCCTCAACTTGACAAAATAATGTTTCATGAAGTCAACATTAGTGGTTAAGATTTGGTTAAAGACCAAGGTTCGGCAATAAGTAACTATTTACTTCAGGCTAAGCAACCTTTGTTATTATGGCTACAGTAATAATGACAACGTGGTTAAAGTGAGGTTGTGTTGATTGCGACTGTGACTTCTGAAAAAATAGACTCTTGTCTTTCTTTTGCAAACATACGACGTTGGACGTTCTCACGATGGATCAACTTCCATCTTTGCAGTGGCGCGACTGCATGTCTCACTCTGAATGTAACTGCGTTATGTTTTTGTCAGCGATGGTTTTGTCCGTTGGTTCGTCTGTTCGTAGGATGACCAGAAAAGGTTATGAGCAGATTCCGGTGCAGTTTTTTTTTTGGGGGGGGGGGTTGTGGCTCAAAGGGGACAATCCATTCGATTCAAGTGTTGAAGCGGATCATCGCGCGGATCCAGGGATCTTTCACATTTTGAGATACGGCACTTGGCGACATCTTGGCAGGCATGTTCATTTTTTTTTTTTGGTGAATAAATTTGAAACCGCAGTAGGAATCAACACGAATCATGGAATGTCGATATGTGACAGATTTGGCCTGGGGAGCACCTAAACGCTGTCATCGAGGTGACTTGGTCAGCCTCGGCAGAGCTCAGCGCTCTCTGACCCTCTCTCTGCTCGAGAATGCGTTTGGATTGCGCGGGAACACGACCACACATTGATCAAATCAACTTAAACAGGCAATCGTTTGGAAATTTTTGGACTCCTGTGAGCGCAGCCCGCGACGAGGTCCTGCACGCGTCGACATGCCCACGCGTTCATGCCGCGCGTGCCCTCGTCTGGCATTGATTTTCAAAGGTACACGGCGGCATGCGCTTAGCCATGCACTCATATGTATGGTGTGAACGCAGGAGTCTCCTCTGCGGCCCCTCAGACGCGGTTCGGTTTTTGGCTTGATTAACCACTTAGTTCGGTCTCTCAGACACGAGATTGAAGGGGAAAAGCGAGTAATGAAGTGGCGCGGAATTTGCATCGCTGAGAGCCTGCACTGTCACGGTGATTTCAGTCCGGCTTTGCTGTTTGTTCCCCGTCAAGAGACGTCTGCTATTTTAACGGTAACGCGCAACAAGGGTCCCTCCAGCGTCCTCCATATTGCTCCCTCATCAACCTAACTGCCGTGAATAAACACAATCAACATGCAACTGAAGGGGGAATTTGGAGGCTTCTTCACTCAAATCGCCGCTGATGGGTTGTTCATCATTGTCATTATGCAGATTACACCGTGACCGCGCCGGGCCCTTGCCCCCCCCCCCCACGGTCCACGCAGTCGACCGAAAAACACTTGTGTGTGTTTTGTTCTTAAAAGTCGAGCGGCAGCTACGAGCAAACTGTCTCAAGGATATGAAATTAACAATATTCAGTCTGGATTTGAAAGTCAAGCCTTTGTTCTGAGCGCCGACCTTGGCAACAGTATCGAAAGTGTGCGAGTTGCCAAAATCAGATGAAGTGTCTGTTGTAATCTAACAGGTAAGTACCACAATACTTTTCAGAATTCCCAGGAAAAAAAAAAAAAAAAGAACACCTGAGAGCACGACCTCAAAAGTTTTGTCCAAAGATGTTTTTTTTTTGCAGAGCTCTTCTGTATTGGTTTGGTTTTTCTATTCGATTAATTTATGGGAAACTGCAATTATGCAACACGATGACATGCAAAAATCTGTGATTATTTCTGTTCTGATATATAGGGCAGCTGACGTAAGCGCTTCCCTTTGGGCCCCACTCTTAGGTGCTAGAAAAGAGGAAACACAGTTTCGTTTAAATCTCAGGCGCTTTCACTCATCTGTGATTCCAGATATGACAAAACGCACATGGCGGATTGAGAACCGAGTCCATCGCGAATCATTTGACGTTTTGTGCGCGGCGAATTTGCAGACATATACCAAGAGGAGCCTGTCTTCCAAAGCCTTCCAAAACTGCAGGTAATAATTTTAATTTATTTTCCCTGAGATGCTGTCTCGTCTAGTAAAGTCTGCCTCCTGAAAATGATTTAGTATTTTCAAGCACAGATTGGAGGAAAACAATAGGAAACCTCATTCATATACTGTATGTATGTCCTTGCTTTTATTCGTGTAGAGGGGCAAAAAAAAAAAAGCACATCAAGATCCGTCCATCACTTCACTTATCCTCTAACAACATCCTGTTCAACAGGAAGTTCATTATTGGCTTTTTGTGGCGCTTTTGTTTACAAAAGAAAAGAATTTGTGGCTCTTAAACAGACGTGTTAATCACTCAGATATTGCATGATACAGAGATAGAACGTGGGTAATGTGGACTTGAGAAACACTATTTGCAGACATTTTGCATAAAGAAATCAAATATGCTGTAGGACAATATGCATGCAATTTTTAAATCTTTTAATCAAATGTAAACTATGTGTAAACTCACTTGTGTATTTAAAAAAAAAACACTATTAAGGTGCAGATTTCTCTGGAAATGACAAAATGTTTGCGGTCATAAATCAATACTGGTTATGGCCACATTCAATTGACAAATATCACATTTTATTGTTAATTTATTGGACAGTCTCAAACATTGTTTTGTTTTTGTCTTTATTTTTTAATGGCATTTAAAAAGTGCAGTTTTCCCACAATCAAATCAATCAACAATAAACAGTTTTTAGTCAAATCCCTTTTTTCCAATAATGCATCATATCTTTTTTTTATTAAAGATTACCCTGCTGCAGACAGCCGCTGTCGCGCTCTTCGCCGTGACGACACTAACTCGCCCTGGCGAGGACGAGTTGCATTTTTGTTTTTGAGCATTCTTGAGAGATAACAATGACACAGCGGGAAAAGTTCCTCATCAGGTACTTCCCCATCGGTGGTCACCTGATATTATTTACAATACATTAAGAAAAACCCCAGTGAACTTCTCCAATCGTGCAGGAACATCACGGGAATGTTTCCTTCAGCGTGGTGTGTGTGTGTGTGTGTGTGGTTTTGGGGAGGGGGGTCAAAGGCGCGTGGGTGGAATAGTTACAGTGGGAGGAAAGAAGGTGGATGCGTGTAAAGGCCTCATGGGACAATGAGTCACACTCAAGATGACTTAGTATAATTTTTATTTTGGTCAAAGCCTTTTAAAAATGAAATGTCTGTCAAAAAATAATCCTCGATACATATCAAAAGCAATGGATCAAACATTGCATTTCATGGATTCCGGGTTAAAGGGCTTCAAACGTTTATTGAACTTCAAGCGCACATTTCCGCGCTTTGTATGGGTTTTTTATCAAAGGCAGGTTCAGGTGTTGGGATGTGTGTGTGTGCGCGGAGGGGGCGGGAGGATAAGGGACAATAGCGTGTGGATGTGTGTCGTGCAATAGCTCCGCAGCTGGTCTGTGCTCGGTGAACGTGGCGCAAACCTGGGAGTTGTGCAGCAGCGTTTTGGAAGCGTGCACACACACGAGGGGATCGTGCACATGCGCCGCTCTCGGGGGTTTTGCAATTTTGAGAGATCACTCGTGTGTGACTCACAGCCTTTTCTGCAATGTCATACAGACTCAGACGGCTCATGTTATGAGGCACACATGGGGGGGCTACAGGATGCAGTTTCAGGAAGGAAACTACAAGTCTGGCCGATGTCTTGCGTGAGATGTGGGTGTGTACAACACCATCTTGTGGTCAACTGGGAAACTACAACTCAAGACGACTTCCAGTGAAGTCCCATGAGTTTATGAATTGTCCATGATTGTTATTGGTTCCCCTCGAAATGTACTCATACCAACAATAAAATATTGCTATTAATACTACTACCACCGCTAACATAAATGAGCATAAATAATACCGGCTTTAAGGTTTAATTAGCATTCAACAGTTTGATAGAGAGATACATGAGCAATGTGCTGGAAGAATGTAAACATTGTCTGCTCTGGGGGACGACTTCAAAGTGGAAGTGCGGTAACCTCCTCTCAGCAGCGGCGAACACCCTTGACTGATGAAAAGTGAAAGTGAATGCTCATCCACGGTCTGCAGCCTCTTCCTGAGACGGCGCTTTGAAGTCGCAAAATGGATCTGATTGACTCGCGAAGTGGACACAAACAGAGACTTTGTGTTTTTCCGTGTCCAGATGGAGATTTATGTGGCAGTGCAACAAGCGCTCGGCCCGCCCGCGCGCCCACCCTCCAGGTTTTCGGCGTGGTGACGTTGCGCCGCAAGCGGGCACGCCGAAGCTCCTGCGCTTTGTTTTGTTTTGCGCCTCTAAAAAATCGGATGTAAGCCTTCAGGGACCAACATAAAAAAAAAAATGTTACGAGAATGAATATACCATTCACAGCTATTTTTACTGTAAACTTTTAAAGAGTGAGGTCCTTTTAGACAGAGGTGGGTCCAAGTCTTTTCACTTGCGTACCTGGAAACCTTACACAGATATTTATGTTGTAAACACTGATAACGCTGAACATGTTAATACTTACTACTGAAACCGAAAACTAAATGAAACATTTAAAGTGTCATGTGTCAAGTCACTGATTTTTCAGTGTGCTGAATTGCAAGTCACCAGCGGCTCGGAAGTCTCAATGACACAATAGGTCCATATATCTGGCCTCTAACATACTCAACATGCTGTCAACCGGCAGCAGGAAAAATACAGATTTTTGGGACAAATTCATACTTTAACATACGAGCATATTGGAGAAGAAAAGTATTACTCTTGACTTTGACCAATAAGATGGTGACAGGTTAAAAACTTCTAAAAAGTCCTCATTTTGAGGTTGAGAGGTTCAAAATCTTTGACCAGTTTGGCATTACCGTGGTCCAATTTTGTGACGAAATTCCCCGCCAGTTCCATGAATAAATACGGGTTTATGTGCTTCTTCTCATCTGTAATTAGTCTGTCAATTTTTTATACTATAATAGCAGTAATGATGATGTGCAAATGTTGACAACGATTTGACCCTGTGTTACAGTGCAAGTCACGAGTCACTTGTTCAAAATGAATCCGTTTTTCTTACTGAATCAGGAGTGATGAGTCCTTGTCGCCACTAACTTGTCCACTAATACAATGTGTCCCAACCCTGGTCCTCCAGGCCCCCCCCAACCCGCCATGTTTTTCAATGTCTCTCTGCTCCAACTGACCTGGTTCTAATGATCAGCTCATCATGAAGCTCTGTGGATGCCCGGTAGCAACCCATTCATTTGATTCAGGTGTGTGGGAGACACATAAAAAAATTTAGAGTAATGAGAGTAACCGAAATGATCTGTTTTGGTTGGCAGGCGCCTCTATAAGCACTGGCGCTGAGACAGATAACAGCGTTCACCATGCCGCTGACAGACCAGACTGGTAGTGACTGGCCAGGTGACTCAAGTGACTTGAAAACCAAACTAGACTCCACCAAACTAGAGTCAGTAAAAGGAGTCAAACCTCCCATCACCGCCGCGTTAACATGAGATTGAAGTTGAACACTCAAGTGTCTGCTTATGTACTATGGTGATACTTCACCGCGAAGGTGGACTCCGGCAGTGCAGCCTGTCGTCTCGCTTGGACGTTCAACAAAAGAAAAATTCCGCGGCATCTTCTTTGAGTTGCCGAAACACTTGCGTGATTAGAATAAGAACAAAGAATCTTCGGGGTATAAAGGCAAGCAAACAGCTTCGAAACGCGCCTGGATGGTGACCTGAGCTCCTCACACGACATGAATACATTGCAGTAATGACCTTGTGTGAGGGGAGTATGCTAAGACGACTTTGCTGGTGTGATCAGTGATAGAGGCTGGATCTCTTGTGTGTCTAAGCTCTTCATCATTATCTCGGCTCACTGACTCATGTCTTGGACACAGGGAATAAAACTCTTGCGGCGGCCTTGTTCCCGACGCAATGGGACGCTGGGTGGGACAATGAGATGGAATAAGCGTTGGAAAAGGAAAAAAGAAAAGAAAAAAAAAAAAGCAAATAAATAGCTGCTTCAATACATGACAGCCCCGCAACAAAGGCATCTGTGGATGAGAGGGAGAGCGAGAGAGATACAGAGGCCTTGATGAAAATAAATAGTGGAGCTCAGAGGAAGGTGAGGGCTGAGCGGATTGGAGGTGATGATGAGTGGAGAGCTCTACAAAGTAGTACATCTTTGGGAGAGGTTTTAATGAGGCAGACGCTGGTGTGTGTGTGTGTGTGTGTGTGTGTGTGTTGTCATCTGTGACACAGACACTCAGAAAATCCTCGGCAGTGATACCCCAAACTTCCTGTCTCCACGTGGGTGGGTGAGTGAGGATTTCTGGAAGTGTAGAGGTGTAGTTACAGCGAAGGATGGATGACCATGTTTCAGAGTTTTACTGACTAATGTACTAGACTGATGATAATTGTTAAAACAGCTATTAATTGTGATCATAAAAATGTATTATTGACAATATGTCGAGTCTTCCGACTCCAACAACCATTGAAGTTGTTCCGACTCTTAGATATATGACAGGTACGGGTTCAACGTTTTGTTTTTTCAAAGGGAGGGACGTGTGATTTCAGGGAAAACGGAATTCAAAACATCTGTGTTCACGCCTCACGTTAAAAATGTTTTGGATTCCAATATGTGGAGTGGAATTTGTGGAACGGACCAAGTGGGAAGCTCAAGCGATGTCCTAGCATGAGCCAGTTCAAGAAAGCTTTTCACAAGGGTTAGGTGGTAGGAGGAGGAGGAGGAGGAAGGGCGCTGACCATCACCGGGGGCTCTCACACAGTGTTGTCTATCTGTTTGTGTGTGTTGCTTGTTTATTTTTTTTTGTTTTGTTTGTAAATATCTAGATTAAATTACATTTGTGATCATGTCCTGTATATATCGGGAAAAAGAAACAGGAAGTGAACTGATGATTGTTCGATCATCAGCAGTTTCATTCGCCGAGAGATGGATTAAATAAGGGATTAAATCAGTTTATGCTTCTTCCTACTCCTTTTTTGGACATACTGAGATGACTCTTTTCAATCGTTTTGACTATTTGGATTTGTTTTGTGCCTCTGTGTGACTCTAACATGCTCGGCAGTAAACCTTCATTCAAATAAATGCAATGAGCGCAGGAAACGTTCCCTCGGCAGCCCCCCGTCCCTGTCACAAATCCCTGTCGCCAAACAATGACGATTTATGATGTGCTAACACCACGGTGGAAGTCTGGTTAGGGCTCAGGCCCCAACACCAGTATTGAGGGTGGAGGAAAGACCACGCTTGGGTTCAAATCGCACAACTGTGGCTATTCAAACACCGCCTGGACTCACCACTGGTAGCAGGAAATGAAAACAGGTTTCCATTAGCAACTGGCAATGGGAGAAATAAGTTTTCCTCCATGAAAGCAGACTTTCTCGCTGCTGTAGATGTCATCCGATTTCCCTCTTTCCTGCGGTCATAATTACTATAGTCGCTGTAGGGCAACTACCACTTAAGTGCAAATATGGGTGGTCGATGCCTCTGGAACTTGCAATCTGCGCTGTCGTTTTTCTTGGAAGGACAAACGATGGCCTGACAGCTCCTTTTAGTCAGCAGCATCCCCAGAAACGGCTCAACGCCGAAGAGCGAAATAGAGGCAGAATGGCTGTCAGGGAACTTGGCAGCTACAAAGCCCGATATTTCCCACAGGGGGCAGAGACCAAACAGAGCGCTGAAACGGCGTCGCACTTTCATTTGCCAGGTGGTCAAAGTGCGACGCCAAATTAATGTTGCCCACATATGGGAGACTGTAGAGTGATATTCCGGAGCGCTCTTCATCACCATCTAAGCACAGTATGAGGGAGTATCTTTTAAAAGGATGGGGTTCATCCCTACAGCGGAGCGCCGGAGACAAAATCAAAATCAGTCCCACGCAGCCGCGATGCTGTTTTTGGAGGCTGGTGTTTTTGCCCTGATAGTTTCGATGAAACTTCACTTACCTTTTCACCTACCTAACTAGTTTTGTCACAGGTACCAAGCACACCCCATTGCATTGGTGGACCTGCAGTCCGTTGTGAAGAACAGAACCGATGTCTCTTGTTTTTCAAGCGTGGGCTTAAATATCGGCGCATTCAATCGGCACAGCGGGAGGCCTTCAGTTTTCAAGGAGATCGTAAGGTGGCTGGAGATGTTACTCTTGACATCATGTTCACTCTGCTCATGGCGTTAGCGCCGCCATTCACTAGGCAATCAGAGACAAGTCACATTAGATCAGCTAACTGAGTTGGAGGGAAGAACACCCGATACTCTCAGGGTCATCTTCCTTCGGGGAAACTAAAGCACACGTTGATCATATTTTAAAAATCTCAAACATGGCTTTTATCTCAGGGACTTCTTCCAACAATAACATGGCTTCTTTCTTAGCTTGCAGCTAAGCAAGCGAGCAAACCAAAAAGGAACGTTCTGAAGCAGCCTCGTCCTGCACCTACAGCAGAGACGAGGTCCGTCTACCCCAGAGGTCCAAAGCACGCTCCTCCAGCAAAACAGCCCCATCTAACCACGCTTTTTAAATTTCAAACACCTTCTAATAATGTGCCAAAGTTTCCTGCAGCTCTTGTCGAACAAACATGTTGATTATTAGCTCTGGGGTCAGTCTCAGAGACTCGTTTGGGAGCCTGCATATCTATTCACTTGTGTAAAAAAAAAAAAAAGAAGTGAGCTCTAAATAAGCCTGAAATAGTTTCTGCATTTCTGGAGAGAGGGATTAATGAAGGCTTCATGATCTCTCCCTTTAATCATCCTCTTTCCCTCCACTTTTCAACCACCAGTCCAGGGAGAAAGAGACACATTCTTGACCCGTCGGCTCTCCTGCATGACGCTGTTTGGTCCCTCTGGTGTAAATGTCGTGACACCAGGTGATGGATTCTCTCCGCTATGCATTCATTGATGAGGATATTACTCATGGTGTTCTGCCTGGCTCTGCAAACATACCTAACCATCTATCCAAGTGGACAGTGT
>CAAKHG010018200.1:0-11797 GCA_901007715.1 Dactylopterus volitans
TATCTGAGGCTGTTCTGGCTGACATCAGAGGATCTGTTCCACCTCCAGCTTTCAGACTACAAAAGCTGGCTTTTTCTCTGCCACATTCCTTTAGGCAGTGTGTAAAGATTTGTTTTCCTTTTTTTCTTTCTTTTTAACGTATATAAGTGATCACAGAAATGAAATCACTTCTTGTTGACATCAAAGGCAGTGATTTGATGGAATAGCTTTTTCAAGCATGACTGTATGAAGGGGTAGATGTCAGCTTCCACCACGCATATTCCTCACCCACTGGTTACCACACTGGATTATGAATGAACAAATATCAGCCACAATTCTAATGATGCTCTGTGAGCAGTAGGGGGCAGTGTTGCCTGTAACAGTTTTTTTTAGATGGTAGAAAAATGCAAATGTACACGTGTAATTTACACCCACTTACAAGGCCCACGTAATATTTTCTTAGATATTAATGAAAATTAAAGTGAAAACAAAAAAATCTTTGGCGAACCGCAACATTTAATTTGGGTTCTGTCTTGGCTTCTCCATCAAATTTTTCTTGTTTTTGGTTTGTTTTTTTACATAATCCTGCCAACAAAAGGTCGACAAACAACATTTTAGACAACATCAGGAAAAAAGAAATCTTGACCCAATACAGACATTTTATTGTTGAGTGTTCAATGGCTTCAGTGGCTGTGTGTTTGTGATGGTTGTTCTCTGTGCCCCTTTGTCAGAGCACAGCTCGAGAACGAGAAAAAGAAACGTGAGCATGCAGAGAAAGAGAAGCAACGTATAGAGCGAGAGAAGGACGAGCTCATTGAAAGGCTGAGGCAGATTGAAGAGCAGACGCAGAGAGCTCAGAAAGGTATGACTCCACCAACACCACACATGTACAGTTAAAGTTCAAGGTCAGAGACATGGACTGTCCCCTCATACTCTTTTTTTCACACACTGTATAAGAGTTGGAACAAATATCGCAGTCTTCATCACGACTGCTGCCAGTGAATCAGCCAGTTTAACTGCAATTTCAGCATGAATATCACAACAGAAACTACTCCTAAAACAAAAAGGCTCAGCACTTCACATTAAAGCTGGAATCAAATCAAATCTATATCTGATGATGCAACTGTCACCTGCTAAAGTTACAGGATCCTAGTAGTAGCTAAGCAACATGCTAAAGCCAAGGTTAAACTGTTTACAAAATGAACATTCATATAAAACATGGACTGTGGACATCCTGCGCAGGTTTCTGTCAGGAATGCATTAGTTTGCATTCGTCAACAAAGATGAACAGTTCACAACATCTTGCCTAATCGGTTCAGTGTTCAAGGCTCATGCAAAGACAGTGGCATTTATAATAACAATTTAGATGTTATGACAAAGGCGTCGAGAATCATGAAACGTCTGGTTTATGAACCTTAACGGTGCTTGAATTTTAGTATTTAAAAGCTTTAAAAACCTGCAGTGTTAAATGTTAACTAAATGCAGCCGCCTTACAAGGTTTACAAAAGATTATCTCAAACTAACACCCGTGCTATTTATAGCAAGCAGGACAAACACCCAAACAACACCTGCCCATTTGAAACTAGACATCACTCCTCTGCACATGTATTTGCATTAAGTGGAGACTCTGACAAAAGTTGAGAGGAATGGCCCCAGGCATGCAACTGTTGGGGAATTTTAAAGCCCTTAAGAGGCTGTTTCAATAAATAAGCCAAAATGCCAACAATCATCGAAAGGAGAACATCAGAGCAGTGTGTCATTTATCAAAGCACATGTTGAAACAGGTTTAATGAAACACCCATATGCACAATAAAGTTCTATTAGTCAAACATGTATTCAGATGCTGCAGACCTCAAATTCTGCAGTGTGAGCTCAATCATCTGCCTTTACCTGTGCATACAACTGAGTATGATTTCCATAGCTCTGTGTGGCCAAGATGGAAAAAATATAGAGCGATACTACACATTTAATATCCATAAATATGATCCTACCCATGCAAGATCCATGCCAGTGATACCAAACTGGTTTTGAAGGCGAACAAAGAGCATGCTGTGATCAGTGGTGTCGAATGTTGAGGTCTAGTAAAAAGAGCAACGAGGACGGATTTAAGTCTAATGCTCAGTTAAATGTCATTCACCACTTTAGTGAGTTTCAGTGAAGTGACAGGCCCTGAATGCAGACTGAAATAGATAAAAAAAAAGTTATCTTTTCAATGGAATGGCAACTCTGAAACAACTTCCCTCTCTACTTTGGAACGTTATGTCACCAGAGTTATCCTAATTGTTTTATGAAACAATACTGTTTTATTTTTTCTACTCTATTTTATCATTGTGGAACTGCAAAATGTAAATCACTGCAGTGCCGTTCCAGTAGATCTACTGTATGGTTGATTAAATAAACATGATGCTAAAGAAGAATTTTTTTTCTCAGTGTAACTTAAATCTCAAAGACACGCCTATCATGGAGGAGCAAACAAGTTACACTTCATTAATTCTGGTTGATCTGACATATATTCAGCCACTGGTGGTAACAGCAAGTGCAGGTTAATACTACATTAAAATGAAGAAGTCTTCAATAATAAGCCTTTTCATTCTGCAACTTTGGTCTTATTGCTGCACAAGGCATTGGTCTGCCAACAGCACAGCACTGTAATGTTATTACCTTGCTCAGAAGTCGAAGTAGTGGCCTGTCAACTCAGGTTCTTCATTTAAAAAACTCAATGTGGGCTGGTTCTTCCTGTTCAATTAACTGATCCACTGTAAAAAAGAAAGAAAGGAATAGCTCATTTGGCAATAGATAATGAACATTTATTGTTATGAAAATCTGTGACATTATTATTTTAAATAAAAGGGTTTCATACATGTTCAAGAGTCACAAAAATGGATGCATACTCTGAGCTATCAATAACATAGTCTCACATGTTGGGGTTGGTCAAGAAGTCTTATGTTTACACGTCTGCAGAGTTGGAGGAGCAAACCCGTAAGGCTTTGGAGTTGGAGCAAGAGAGGAAGCGGGCAAAGGAGGAGGCCGAGCGTCTGGAGAGGGAGAGGCAGGCAGCAGAGGAGGCCAAGGCAGCGCTGGCTCAGCAGGCCGCTGACCAGATGAAGACGCAGGAACAACTGGTGACCTGCACTCACACAATAGTTACATACACTGATTCCATTATTTACTTAAAATTAGTGGTTATACGCAGTAAAAGAAACTGAACTAATTCATTTGAAGCTTTGCAATTAATCTTGATTAACCACATTTTGATTGAATAGCAAAATTTTTACACAGTAGGGAACGTTTTTCAGTCCAAATTCATTTTAGTTGAAGATTGAAACAGTGAATAGACATATATGTCAACTTAAACATTTTTGATTGAATTTTGTTCTTCATCTTACATTAGTCTACGACATTGAAAGATTGGTGCAAAGTGCAATTATAGCTATATTCAACATTGTAAAAGACTGTTTGTAAACTCAAGCGCTTTCAATGTCTTGAAAACAAATATGTTTTTATTTCAAGTAAATTCCAGAATAGAGGAAACACTGACCATTTAAAAGAATAAACAAAACATCTACACAGCCTGTTTTTTTTAAGTTCCAGGACTCTTAGTCACCTTTTAGAGGGCAGTAGATCTGAGTCAGAACAGTTACTGATAGCACGCCTGAGCATGCTCTTGTTGTGAATTACTTTTAATGATTCTATCAAAGATGAAACTAGGATCATTTGTTGTGTGATTGCACATGCAACTTGTTTTGTTAGCCTGCACAAATGTAATTCTCTATATTTTGATTAATTAACTGAATCTGGATTGATCAAGTCAGTTATGTCTGTAATGTACAGTGTGTTTATGGAGCTCAAATGAAGCTGAGTTAGTTGATTCAACTGAAATTTTGTGTGTAATTGAAGCTAAATTTTTTGCAACACTGGTAAAACACAACACAGTTTTCCGTTTACAGTCTGTTACAGTTTACCGTGCCAACGTTGAGAGAGTTAAGTTGACTGTGAAAGGCACAACATAGGATTAACATATTTTTTATTGTCAGCCCCTTTATTTACCCTTTATTTTTTCATCTATTTAAATAAAGACATCTGCGAATTACATGCATAGCACAAGAAAAATAGAACAGCATAGATTCTGTGCTAATAGACAAATTACCTGAATGCAATTTAATATTTTATTGAGAAAGAAATGAAATCACTTTGTAAGGAAGATTAGATGATTAAATTAAATAGCTGAAGATCCAATGATTATTAAATTATTATTATTATTGTTGTTGTTGTTTCAAACCCTCTGTTGAAACTGTGTTATATTTGATAGGTTCATGAAATACTAAAATGAACAGTTTTTGTTCAAACGATAAACAATGAAATAAGAAAATATTTAACAAGCATGAACTCCATATTCTAAAATATTTTATTTTCAATTGACTAATTCTTTACGTTTGATACTGTTTCAAATTGAAAAGCTTTGTTCTTATAGACTGATGAGACTACTTTATTGAGTCATACATGTTTTTGTTTTTGACAGGCTGCTGAATTAGCAGAGTTCACTGCGAAAATTGCTCTGCTCGAAGATGCCAAGAGGAAAAAAGAGGAGGATGCAACAGAATGGCAACACAAGGTAATCCTTCTCCTGCACATGTTACATGTGTGGGAATAGATCCTTCCCTCGACAGTACTTCGGCAAAACAACAGGGTACACTGTGTTGCTGTCAAATCTCAGAGGGAGGCCATACACATGTGTGCGTGCGTGCGTGCGTGCGTGCGTGCGTGCGTGCGTGCGTGCGTGCGTGTGCGAGACAGCGAGAGAGAGAGAGAGATAGAGAGAGAGAGAGAGAGAGAGGTCAATTGAGAGAGAGACAGAGAGACTTTTGAAATGTGGGTTCTCCGACTTCTTCCCACCTCCAAAAGCATGCTGAGGTTAATTGGCTACTCCAAATTGCCCGTAGGTGTGTGCGAGTGGTTGTCTGTTCTTCATGTGGCCCTGCGATGAGCTGGCGTCTCGTCCAGGGTGGACCCCGCCATGTGTACCCCGCCCTTCGCCCGTTGTCAGCTGGGCTCGGCTGCGGCACGACCGCGACCCGTAACCGAAATAAGCGGAAGAAGATGAATGAATGAATGAATGCTTGGATGTTTTATTTTTGAGTAAACAACAGTGGAAAAGTATAAATACAGAAATGAATGTTAAATGTGGGGAACAAGATAAAACTGATGTGGTAAAGAGTTAAAGTGATGTGACAGAGTAGCTTGATTATGAACTACATTCAGAAAACTGACAATAAGAGAATAGCTGCAAGTTGTGCACAAAAACAAACAACTTGAATGCTTAACATTGAGATGGCTTGGCGGGCTGGGGCTACCATACATACTCTGTCGGTTAGTTTTATATATATAATCTGCTATTGAATTGTCCAGAAGTTTAGGAGAAGCTACATCTCATAGCATCTTGTAGTGGAAATGCATGAATGTATCTTTTTTTCCTCCTGAAAATATAATTAAGGCAATAGAATAGAGAAACGAACAGAGGCAAAACGAATCTTAAATCTACAACATAATACATCATAAACATGCCAAAACAGATGTTTTCAGTAGTGTTCATATCCTCTGTATTTTTCTCTGTATTTGTATGTTTTCTTCAGGCTTTAGCTGCTCAAGAGGACCTGGAGAAGACCAGAGAGGAGCTGAAGATGGCCATGACGTCACCTCCCCCACCAGAGCACGATGAGCAGGATGATACCAATGCTGAGGCGAGCGCCGAGCTGCTCAGTGATGGTGTCTCCAGCCACCGCAGTGAGGAGGAACGCATCACCGAGGCACAGAAGAATGAACGTGTCAAGAAACAGCTCCAGGTAGAGCAGCCAGGGGTGGAAAGAGTACTGGGATGCTATACTCAAATGAAAGTACTGCAAACAATACAGTGTTATATTTTGTGATAAGGGAGGGAAAGTGTCACAATGTCACATTGATTTTGAAGTTGAAAGCAGGTGCTGAATTCTGGTCTCCAACTGTGACATTCTCATATGCACCAACATTCTCATTTGCACTGGACTTTGCAGCAGGAGACGGGTGTTTCATTCATGTAGGCAACAGCGACCATGTTTTGTAGCCCATGGCAGAAATCTAACAATTATTCATGAGAGATACCGTAAAGCAACACAGAGGAAGGCTAATTAAAAAGTAATTTACAGTTAGATGATGAAGCTAGCTAGCTAGGAAACAAGGAAGACTGTAGGACGCACTGCAAGATATGCTGAGAGGTATTTGGGTCTAAGGATATTGCTGTGTCCCATGTGACTGATGTCTTGACAGATGTCTTGATGTCATTGCCACGGTAAACTACATTTTTCATACAAACACTTAAGCTTCAGCAAATACAGAATAAAACAACTGCCATCATCGTCATTTTTTTTTTAAATTTTAAATGTGATGTTTCAAACAGGTCTTTGTGTGATGAGACCACGAGAGCAAAAGGCCATAAGAGGTCCAAAATGGGCCAGCTGGTGCATAAATCACACTGTGATGCGGTCTTGTGTTTTTTTATTCAACCCTCTGCATCTCTGACCCCCCTTCCAGGCTCTGAGTTCAGAATTGGCGGAGGCGAGGGACGACAGCAAGAAAACGCCGAATGACATGCTGCACGCGGAGAACGTCAGGGCAGGCAGAGACAAGTACAAAACCCTGCGCCAGATCCGTCAGGGCAACACCAAGCAGCGTATAGATGAGTTTGAGTCCATGTGAGTTGGGATGGAGGCTGGACCACAGTGATGGGGACGGAGGAGCGTCCCATTGCTACGTCAGCGCCTGCCCTCTCTCATCAAGCCCAAAACCTGCTGCCACCTGAGGAACTGCTTTTCTACAGCCCAGGAGCATCGCTGGCCACTGGGCTTAGTAGCTTTAGCCTGGCCAAAGCTCTGCAGAGAACCAGCTGCCCAGCGAGCTTTTTAGAGCTCTGCCTCTAACCCCCCCGCCGCCCCTACGAAGCACACATCTTTTTATCAGTCAGAAAAATAAGCAGCATATCCAGTCAAACATGGACAATGTTAAGGCTCGCATAAATGTCGAATATACAACTGCACTGACAACAGACTGGACACAATTGGTTGGTACTGTGCTTTTGTTTAATAAAATAAAATGGCCGTTTGTAGCTTGCTGATGTTGCTGCGACGCTTCTCTGTAAAACTTTGATATCTGTTCCTTTCTGTTGCTTCTTCAGTTGAACAGCTTGAATCAATTTGCTTTTGAAGACACATTGTTCATCTCATATCCTTCCCGTCTACTGTTGCCTTTTGTCAGTTTTGTGTTTGGAGCGTTGACCTGTCCATGACTGCGTTCAAAGTCGTTTATCTGTTAATGTGGCATCAGCTGACTTTCAGAATGGCTGTGATTTTGAAGGGCTCACTCAGACTTTTGAGCAAAGAGATGTGCGAAACTAAAATTGCTCCCTTTACATTCTCACTGTGTTGGCATTCTCCATCCGTAGAGACATTTGTTCAAATATATATTTTGCCTCGCAATAAAGAATGAATTTATATTTCCAAATGTGCAGCTTTAATATCATCTCGAGGGTCGGAATGAGTTCAAAGCTGTGTTATACTGTATAACACAGTGTGCAGTGTGTTCACAGCAAATAATAGCACCATGAAGGTTTGTTGTCAATAACCTGGGAAACATTACCATTATTATGATAATTAGGAGTGGGGAGAAATATCTTTACAGCATATGATGTTATTTTGCCTTGCGATACTGTATTGGTTGAGGGTCACCGGGCAGAATTGTGAGGTACGTATAGTCATATGCAGAGTTCTCATGGACATGAAAAATTTTGAAATTACAAAAATTGGGAATTAACAGAGAGTTCTGAAAGATTTCCAACATACACTGATCTGGGCCATTGTTTGAATTGCAAAAAAAAACTTTGATGTGAGGTGAATATGTTTCTTGCATTAACCATCTAATTTACCGTTTTCGAAATTGCCAAAAAAATCCCTGAAACTAGAGTTGTTTGTCTAAACCTCACACAAAAAACCCTCAATAACCTGCACACATATCTTGCATAAACAAGCACTTCATTCAAAACTGCATAAACTCTAAAGATACATTTGCATCAAAACCTAACACACAATCACCAAATGAATCTTTCTACCACCAACTGCACACAGCTGTGCTAAGTCTAGAGTGTGTGCTGTTAACCATAGAACTGTTACTTTTTGACATTTTTATGTGCAGCCAACTAAAAAATAATACAAATGGTAAAACAAACTCTTTATCCTCAATATTCAACTGAAGATGTCATGAACACACAGTAAATACTGTATAATATTCAGTAATTGCAAGACCGTAGTAATGTGGTCATCTACAGCAGCCCTGATCTCATCTAGGCGAATTCTCCTATTTCTTCTGGCTTGTCTTCCCCTTGCCAATTATTGACCTCTCTCTTCACTTGGTCCTCGAGGATGTGCTTATAGTTATGCAAATCTGGTCAGAGGTTTTGCTACTTGTGTATCAATAACTTGTGTTTCAATAACTTTTTTTTAATATATTCATGTGTAATCTATCAGAAAAGACTAAAATCTATTACTGCAGCTGTGACCTTTGATACACATGGGCACATGTACTGTAGCTAGTTGGTGGCAGGGCAAAAGCCTTATTATGCTGTAATCGTTAAAGTATTGCAGTTGGCATGAAATATGGAAACATTTTGAAAATTAATTGATTTAAAAAAGTGGGAAAGATTTTGCTAAATTGTAAAGGCAGGTTTATTTGACTATGTTGTTCAGTCCGTCTACTTAATAAGCCAATTTTGCTACAATAAAAATGATTGACATGAGAAGAACAGACTGAAATCCGAAACTTAACATTATCAACATGGCTGCATTCGCAATTTAAGCTGTGGTACTCAAAACCACTAAAATTACAAGTATCACAAAAAGCTCTTTACACAAAGAACTATTATCTGATTATACAGATGGCATAGAAACAAATGGAGTCTGACATATAATTTGCCAAGGTCAACAAATAGAACCGTCTGAGGCGGCAGCGGCGCTCGCAGGGCGGTGGTGGCCCCACCCCGCCTCCATAAATGTACCTGGCCAGCCCGCTCGCCAGTCACAGATTGTCTTTCGTAAAAGAAGAGCGGGACGTATGCGTCACGACATGTGCTTTTTACGTGCTAAATGGTGCCGTTACAACACCCGTTACCGCAGCTTTTTGACGTATTTATTTATTTTTTTTTATATTTGAGGTCACGTAGCCAACGTTAGTTGCTGCTTGTATATGATTGCAAACAATGAAGAGAAAGTCCACAGACGTCTCTTCTTAGTACAGGAGGGGACAGAGGGCTGACAGGGGAGCAGCAGAGGTTTGGTGAGGAGGAGGAGGAGGATGAAGGAGAGGAACACACAGAGCAGCATGACAAGGTGAAAGAGCACAGCGACGAGGAAGAACATCAGACAGCAGCCGACCAGAGACAGTCAGCACCAGCAATGGTCACAGAAGCGAGGCAGGACTCAGCAAAAGCAGGTGTTCAACCTGTTCCTGGACCAACAGCTGACGTTATGACTGTGTAGCCCTAATAATGGAATTGATGGCTGGTCTAGATGGTAACGTCATGAGAAGTGTATGTTTATGGTGTGTTTCCATTAAATTACAAATCATGATCACTGAAATCTTTTTGATTCATGTTAATAGGTAGTTGAGTTTGATTGGTCTGAATAGAAATGTATTACAGCTGTAATTGATAATTACTATGTACAGGGGCTAAGTATTATTATGAGTACCACTATTACGATTATTTTAATGTCAGGATAACTGATTTTGCCCCTTGTTTCATCATAGTCACCTCCCAGTCATGAGCAGAGCAGCCCCAGCAGCCACAACTGAAAAACATCGAGGGGACAGAAGACGGTGTTTGTCTAAAGACTGCTACGACACACACAAATGGCTGGAACACTCAGAGTAAACACTCTGCCTACTGGGATTCAAAAATTGGAAAAAGGCAACAAAGACATTGCAATAAATGTACACCTTTAAATTCAGCTGTATATGTGTCTTTTTTTTTTTTAGGAAAAACGGATAACTAGCCCATTTTAAAAACAACGAATAACTTAACATCTACATAACACAATAAAACAAGATTGTTGTGGAACTCAAACTGTTTACTGTTATTAGTCTATGTACATTAGATCATTAGTAACATGATATGTAACACAATAAACCAAAGTATATCAGTAGGTGTTTCCTTAAGTCTCTGATAGTTGGCCTGTATATGACTACTGCATACTAAAATACTAAAATTATGGCTTTTAGTTTTGGTGTGCCATCCCCAGATTTTAAGTGGCCTCATGTGGCCACTCCAATGAAAAGTCTGGAGGCTCTCCTGATGATAACCGACAGCAAATTCTTCATTTCCATTCAAAGTAGAAGTAAGAGTTGTTTATTGCTCATTTTTACAAAACATGTCAACCCCATTTTATTTTACCAAATTATTTTGGTATGAAATGTTTCTTTTTATTTTGTGTTTTAATTGCCTAGAGCTCAAGTGAGTTACACGGCCATATAGAATGAATAAAGAGGTTCTCCCAACAATTTATGTGACCCAATAAAAAACAACCCAGAAACTACTGGCAGGAAGGTAAAACTCTCAAAGCGAAAAGCAGTAATTTTAATTTGGTCATCGTCACATACAAAGTATACTTTCAGAATCAGTGATCTTGAGCAATGTTTTGTGTTGGTATTGCACATTGCACATGTATTTACAGCTTTGGGTTTTTGGCCTTCTGAATGAAAATCATCTGCCACACTGTGAAACAGCAACGGTCAACGCTTAAATATCTTGTTGTTTTGGTTTAGTTCAACCACTATTTACCTGAGCAGGGGGAAACATTGTAAAGAAAAACACCTCTTTTACTTGCACTTGCACTTGTACTTAATTTACTTTTAGTTGTACTTTCAATATCTTTTCAAGCACAAACAAGGCTGCATTAAAACACAACAGAATTGAACATTTGTATAATAAAATTGAAAGACCACTACAGAACATAGCCGGGCTTAAGATCACTTCGTTGAATTAGCAACAAATTTAAAAAAAAACAAAAAACATTTCATCTGTCAAGCCAAAACACAAGCATTTTAAAACATGTGTACAGACTGATCATGAAATAAATTTTAAGAAGCTTGAATGAACAAAATAATTACGTTTACTGAGGATTAACCGACCATGATGCAGAACAAGAAATTCACCTCAACAAGTCTCTATTTGGGCTGCAGCATGGGACTGACCCTCACTGAAAGCTGATTAAACTTAAATAAAAGTTAGTAAAAGACTGTAAAAGTAAAAGACTCATGGAGATTTTAGAGGCTTTTATCTTTGTCAGCTGTTGCTTGAGCAAGAGGAATGTTGCTTGTCATACATTTTTCTCAGATCAACACACCAGCATTGAGAAGAATAAGAAGAATATACAACTGAGACAAAATTAATGGTGGCTTAGTTCCTTTTTTGCAGTTTTAAGGAGCTAGCTTAGTGAGCAGCAAGTGTTACTCTGCTTGCACTATTCTTCATAGCTAGCAAAAAGGTGAGATCACATCATGTTTGTGTAATTTTTTCTGGAGAGTGCACAAAAGGTTAATATCAACTTTCAAATGCAGATGATAAATAATGATGAAAGCATACACAATGTGTAGTTTGGTATTGTAAATGTATCATGTACAATGGTGACATCTACATGTATTAATGTGAATTCTGACCTGCAAATTTGCCTGAATTAAATTTACATTTGAAGTCATGTGGGCTTAAAAGTCAGAGGGAAATGCAGCAGCAGTACAGAAGTGC
>CAAKHG010018202.1:0-14025 GCA_901007715.1 Dactylopterus volitans
TGTGTGTGTGTGTGTGTGTGTGTGTGTGTGTTTAAAGTATGCTGGAGGAGCAGGGCAGCGGGGCTGAAGTCATGCTGAAGGACCCGAATAACACTGACATCATTA
The DNA here is from genome assembly GCA_901007715.1 of Dactylopterus volitans. Classification (NCBI taxonomy): domain Eukaryota; kingdom Metazoa; phylum Chordata; class Actinopteri; order Syngnathiformes; family Dactylopteridae; genus Dactylopterus; species Dactylopterus volitans. Next base: position 106 of record CAAKHG010018202.1, read on the forward strand.
ATCACGGCCCACTTGAACATTATGACTGAAAGTATAGAATCGGTGACCATTATCGTCTCGGATGGCAGTTAAAACCTCTACTTATTTTTCAAAACAATGTAATGGCGGAGAGGCTTGTAAAAAAAAAAAAAAAAAAAAAACAGGAGGTCGGGTGATGTGAGGAGGCTGGTGACACCGGCGACTTGAGATTTTCTCTGGTTTAATAGTCATTAATTTATATGCACTGATGCCATGTTGCTATTATTTTTATTATTATTACTATATCGAAGATGGGAACACAATCATAATATTCCGATAAAATAATAATATCGAATTTCGTTTGGAAATTGAGCCTGAACACGTTTTCCTAAGCACAGAAATAAAACCTTCCTTATTGGTGTCGAAATATAGAATCGGATTCGTCACCATTTTTCGACGTTTTTCTTTCCTTTCCCCCCCCTCAGGTGATGAGTTGTGATAATCTCCATTACACAAATCAGCATCAGGGGATTCATTATTGAAACGTATTGACTTTAAAATGGTCCTGCCTGCTTGTGGTAGCGCGCGTGTCCCTGCTCGTTTCCCGTCCGTCTCTCTCTCTCTCTTTTCCCGTCTATCTCGCACGAACGAACCTCCGTGACCGTGACGTCATTTGTATGAAACGCTGCGGAGTCGGAACGCCTAAAAGTTGTGGAGCCCGACTTCCCCCCCTTCTCTTTTCGGATTTTTCAAAATAATGTGCTGCATCAAAAGACGGCAAACGCATCATTCACGCCGCTATTAACGCGTTTCAACATCGACCCATCTTTTTTTTTTTTTTTTTTTGTGGTTTTCCTTCTGGTTCGGAATTCCCTGTTTTACGCAACGTCATTCCATGCGTGATAATGTGGCCACGGGTGAGGCAGACATGGCTCCGTATGTGACGTCATCTTAAAACACATCTCTAACATCACTTTTTCTCTTCCTTTATTAATATTATCATTATTTTTTATGTCAACAAGCACACAGAGTATTCGGTGACTGAGGCAGGAAAACCCGAGTCCCTGTTAGCAGTTGGAAGCCGCAGTGATGAAAAGCAATAGCTGGTGTCAAGAACTTTTTTTTTTTTTTTTTTTTTTAGCACGTCACTGCAGCTGGTGGGAATTAATAGCTGGCACATGAGGCTGCTGGGGCATGTGACCGCAGGCGACCTGCGTTTTCATATCTCCCCTAAACAATAAAAGCCCTGTGCACCGCCGGTTTCACAAGTCCGTCCCCTGTTTCTCAACAAGGAGTGTAAACTGTTGTCAATACTCCCGATAGCCTTCATCTGCCAATAATGACAGGCAGCCGGCGCTCTATCTTATCTGCGGGCCAGGTAGCGCCATACCTGCGGGGAATAACTGCTGCGATAAAGAGCGTCTGGGCCAATAGAAAGGCTCTTGTCTGTCTGCGAGGAGTTAATGGAGAACGCCACTGGAGACAGGAAGTCCTCAGAAAGTGAAAAGCACTTTATTGCGCACCTGAATGGCACCGGCGTAGGGTTTCCCCCGAACCCAAGGGGGAAACCACATTACAGGTCCTTAAACAGGGTCATTACAACAGGGCGATGGAGTTCAAGTGATCCGTTGCATTTGAATGACAACATGGCATCGCCGCGTTCATTCCTCCCTCTCATGTGACCCGCGGAGGATCCCTGTGGGATTAGGATGTTGTCACTGGAGTGATGTGCTGAAGTTACGGCGGGAGAGAGTGTAAGGCTCGCTCCACCCGAGCGCAGCACGTGCGTGGCCGCATCTGCCGGGGGTCGAGAAAGTCGCTCTCTTGCAGCAACGTGTTCCTGGACCCATATCCCACAGTGCACTGCGACGTGACATCATCAAACGTCTGAAAGAAGAAAAAAAAAAAAATTGCACTGCAAAATGAACCCCTCGCAGGCGTGGACCTCCCAGGAGTCAAATATGGGCGGTGCAGGACAGGTGTTTGGACGGAGGTGAGTATTTATCTGTCGCCAGGAGCTCAAGGGCATGGTGGCAGGGGGGGGTGCATCCAGCTCCGGAGAGTTTCGGGGTGAAGAAGAGTTGTAAAAAGTGGAACGTGCTGGAGCCAGCTACTGACCAGCGAAAGAAAGCACGAGAAAATACTTGGGATGAAGGGAAAAAAAAGAAAAAAAGGAGCGCTCCAGTCATCTTCTTCCTCTCATGCTCCTCTTCCTTCTTGTCAACTCCTCCGGTTTAGCGGCTGCTTCCATCCCGACTGCAGTTTCGAAGCGCAAAAATATTATGTTGCCCGTGGCAACTCCTTTCTAAAATAACCAATCACATCTGCTCTTTCAAATATTTCCAAATTCAAGGGGAGCCTGCACATAATGGAGTCGTCTCATCTGTGCGAGTTTCAGGCCAGGATTTATTGCGCTGCGATAAACGCTCGCGAGTCTTGTTTTGACAAACGCTCGGGTACTTCTGAATGAGCGCGGTCGGCCTCGTCTGCGGGGGCCAGATCAACTCTTATGAACTGGATTAGCGGCTTTTTTTTTTTTTGATCGCGCCGATGATTCAAGCGCCGCTCCCGGCACCAATCAAATCCTGCGGTCGATGCATCCTATAATAGCCACAGTCGTCTCCACGGCCCCCCCCCCCGCCACCCACGTACAGTGAGCCCACCTCCTCCGAAGTGCGCTTATTTCATAATAACAAGCTTGCGACGGCTCTCAGCGGGCGGCCGTGCTCGGGATGAGCCGGGGTTTGTTTTGACGGAGTCATCCTCCGCCCCCGCGGTCCTGCTCTCCCTGCACACACTGCAGCTCTAATCTTTAAGAACCCCATCGGTGCTCTCACCTCCATCGAGGCCCCTCCGCCGTCTTCCGTCTCCTCACCCCGCCCGTCCGCATGCTAGCCCGCTGTAGCCGAGGATGTTACCAGGCCTCCTCCGGACCCTCGCTGCGAACAGGAGATGACACTCTTTCTGGGTCACTCCTGTCACAGTCCAAATGCCATTCAAGCGGGCTGACCTTTCCAGCGGCCAGTGCCGGAGCACGCCGCCTCCATGCAGGCTGTCACCCCTGTGGTTCCAACCACAAACGCACGCTGCCTCCATTTCACTGACAGACATGTTTCTTCCCCCTCCAAACTCGCCGTGCTCCTCTGTGGTCCTCCCTCGTCCTCCGTTTTCTGTGACAATACATATTAAGACAATATGGACAAATCAAAGCTGACAAGCAAAAGCCACTACAAAATGTGGCTGATGGAAGACGCTCAAAACCATCAGAGGCCTCAGTGATGGTTGCACACACATGGTGGATCGACTCGCCGTGGAAGGATCTCCAAATATGCTTCCTGGATTTACTTGAAGGCGAGTGTTACACACTCTAAATGGAATACCCCAATTAACAAGAAGTGCAGTCAACACCATTTCATGGCACATCATCTTAGATACTGAGGGGTCCATTGTCAAGCTGCTCCATTTTTTAGGGAAGTGACTAGAGTTGCTCATTGCTCATTTGAAGCCGTTAGAAATGGGGACATGTCATTGGCCAGGCCCTGGGTGCATGTGATCTGATGTCACATCCATGTCAGAAGTGGTTTTCGCAGTGCATTCATAACAGATTTTGAATTTTTTTAGAAGTGCTTGTCTATTTCCAATACAGCCAGTGATTCTTCCACCACTGCCCCCCGACCCCCCCCAAAAAACGCCATTCCCTTCTTAGTGGATTAATGCGTCATCGTTGTTTCCCTCAAACATACCATCTGCCCTCTGTCCTGTCAATCAAACGTCGACTGCTTTGCCATTTAAAATCCTCTCCACCATTTTTCTCACGATCCATTGTTGTTTTTAAATAACAACATCTGATTAGCAGTCGAGAGCCTCCTAAAAATAAAGAAAAAAACAAAACAAAATCTCTTTGTATCAGCTTCAACTCAGTGCTGAGAGGCAGCTATTTTCCCAGTCCAGCCCTGTAAAAATCCTTATTTAATTTTAAACTGGATCCTCTTACTCTTTCAGGAGAACTTTTATTTATTTCCACCCTGTGATGTTTTCCTGGCTGAGGGAGACTGAGAGGATCTCTACTAAAAGCACTACACTGCCTGGGGCAGAAACAGGCCAGAGCTCTCTCCACATAAATAAGACAGAAGCGTGGAGGAAGTCCGTTTGGTGGTCTGCTGGAGGGAGAGCGCCTAACCTTCACTCTGTTTCGGGTTCTGTCCTTCTTGCTCATTCTCTTCGTCTCAGTGGTCTATCTAGCAGCTTGGCAGAAGACGCATAAAACAGCAGGTTCTGGGAGTGATCGCGCCAAGATGTGCATCTGACTGGGTAGTGGACTTCCAATAGCCTGCAGGCCCAGGCCAGACAGAGCGGACGCTGTGAACTGGATCAAACTAATCTGACACATGGGAGTCACAGATTTAAGATTTGTAACCAATATCAATAAAACACTGAAGAGAAATGTGCAACAGGATCATATTCTTCCATTTTTTTCCACCCTCCTTGATACAAAAAGAAGCATCAATAATCCCCATTTTTACTGCGCATTAAAAGCTCTTACTGGATGTCTATTAAACGTCAAATTTGGGGTTCCTGGCCACAGGAGATGACCTTTAAAAACTTTCCTTATTTGGAGAGCGCTATTGTTGCAATAAGAACAATGAATCTAAAAAGAGGTGGGAGACGAGGGCAAAATAAAGATGTGTGGCTCTTAAAAAGCCATCAGATGCAGGCTTTTTTTTTTTCTATATTTGCTCTCATATCATCGAATCTCGTCAGCTGCCACTGATGCCGTCTCTCGCCTTTGAAGTAGGTTTAAAAAAAGCTGTATTTAGTTTGCATTGTGTGCAGAACCTAATTTATAGGAGCTGACCTCGGCTCCTCTTTTGTGCGACAGCCATCTTGGAAAACAATGGCAGGAAGGCTTGAAACTTGAGAGGAACTGAATCTGCTGTTTTCTATTTTTTTCTGGTCTTATTCAACAGAGAATTTTCCCTCCCCGAGTAAAATGGCCCTGTTTTTTTTGTCCAACAGGAGCAATAAAATGATGCCTAAGCATTCCATGGCCAGGCAATAGGGTTGAGTTTAACTGGACACATGGGGACAGTTGTTTTGTACCACATGGAGCAGGGGGGCCTGATAGAGGAAGCCATGGCCGCCTGGCGACCCCACAGTGACCCACTGGCCTCCTCATGGAGGGATCAAGGCCTAGATGGGAGCCGGCTAAGGGTTAGAGGTTTAAGGGTAACAAATCAAGCAACACTTTGGTGGTATTTAACCCACACATACCATATCTTTCTAACTGCACGCGTGAAGGGGTGCATGACCGCACTGAACAAATATAGAGATGCTTATTTTTATTCTATCTGAAGGTGCTCTCTTCCATAATTGAAGCGGAATGGGAATCAGGTAAAGAGGAACCATTTGAAGACGAGAACAGGTCTCGCTGAGAAGAGATTTTTTATCTCAAGGGACTTTCTGGTTAAATAAAGGTTGCATTAAAATAAGCTGAATTAAAACGAGGCTCCCTCACTGACAGCTGAGTGCATGGAGACAAATTCTTGATTTTCCTCAGATTCAATACCGTTTAAGTGAAAGCATGAAAACAAAATGATTTCCCCCCTCTCTTCCATTTGCCCGGGTGGTGGCAGGTACTTTATGCTTTCACTTTCTTTCCTCTTATCATTTTGTGTGCCGTAAAGGGGAGGACAGGACAGGGACCCCCTATAGGTAGCACATATCTGCCTCTAAAAGCATCACTCAACTTTATGTTCACCTCTGGTTCCCGCAGACCGGCTGTGTTTCTTCCATTAGTATCTGCTCATAAAACAAAGTGAGGTTGTAAAAGATGTGCAACAGTCACACACCTTTACATGAAAATCAGGTGTTACTGTGTACCTGTAGGCACTCACGTAGATGGTGTGCAAGCATGTATGTTAGTCATGACAAGAGCATACGTATGTATCACGGCGAGAATATGTAGAAAACCATTCATCAGTGTATTTATTAATGATAAACAGATACAATGTTTTTTACTACACAGGACACATTCTTTATCACACCATGACATTGTAACAAGGACTTAAGGTGTTTTTTTTTAATGATTATTTTTTTTAAACACCCTCACACCAAAATCCCTTTGGAGCACCAGGTTGGGAAGCTGATGCTGCTAATCATTAGCTTGTTTAAAAATGACTTTGTCCCTTTAAATAATCTAATGAGACGCTTAATTAGTCAATCAACATACTGTAATTTTTCAACAATTTTGGCAATCAAATTGTGAAGTGTCAAAGTCCAAAAATTCTTTGGTTCCACATGTTTCTCAAATGCAAGGGTTTGCTTATTTGGAGAGCTGCAACAATCAACTGATTAGTTATGAATGTGACATTTTACATTTACCATTTTAATAATAAATTCATTGGTTTGAGTGTTTTCGCTTTTTTTTTTTTTTTTTTTTAGCAAAAATGTTAAAACTGTTTTCAGATTCTTAAATTTGTATGTTTTCTCCCTATTTCTTCCTCAGCTATAGTAAACTGAAAATATATAATTTGTGGACAAAATAAGGCATTTGAAGATGTAATTGTGGGCTTTGGGAAAAACACTAATCAACGTTTAGTTTTAACCATTTTCATATTAAATAACTAGTAATTCAAGAAAATAAAAAATGAAAATAATAAATTTATCATTATTTTTTATTTTGCACTATTTTCATTTCATTACCTTTGGGTTTTGGAGGGATGGCCATATTCAACAATTTTAATACCTTCTTCATACTTTCTGCTATTCATTTTTCCCCGCCAAGTTGAAATTCAGCTCACTGGCATTTGAATATTCCCGCTAACTACCAAACAAACACTGGTGAAAACATGAGCTCTTTGAAAGCAAAAGCAAAAAAAAAAACATAGAAGCAGCTGCTATTTAATGTCAAGTTTGTGTGCGTTGTGTGAAAAACTGCAACCGAAACGTGAAGATGTACAATTTATTCATTTTTAATGGCAAATAAGTTGGATGTTGATGATCGTGAAAGTTTGTATGAAGTGTAAGGGGGTCAGTGTGAGGCCAGTCTTAATCAGAAATGATTCTGTTTACCCCCGTGGAGTGAGAGGGCACCGAGTGACGCAGGTGAGAGACAGGCGTCCACCCAGCCCCCGGACCGCACCTCTCTTATCTGCCTATGGAACGGAAGAGGAAGGAGTGACAAAGGCCAGGGCTCTGGGTGTGATAAGGAAGGGCCTTATGTCCTGCTTTGGCCCTGGCTCTCACCCTGGCTGTCCATGGCGAGAGGCCATCCAGGGGCCAGGAGTTGACCAAAGCCAGGAAAAGCCTTCCATGATGGAGCTTTCGCGCACAGGTATGAATCTGGGCCTTTGCTGTACATTTACGAGGAGCGCTGGCGCGTATTTAGACGTGGTGGCTTCGGGGGGGAGTGAACGAGAGCGAGAAAAGTAGAGGCAGACGGAGAATGAGGGTCAGTGGAAGTTCAGGGCAGAGTTTTGCTTGTCGTCTCACACTGCAGGAAAGCCAAATTGCTTCCGGATCTAGGTATCTACCCCTGCACAGTTCAGTGTTACTGTTCTTACCCTTCCTGCCTCCTCGTCCTCCTCTCTCTTTCCTTCCAATCCTCCGCCCATCTTTGTTTCTTGTTTCACTTCTTCTCATTTTCCTCACTCATTGTCTCTAACCCAGTTCCTGTGGCAGTCAGTCCTTCTGGGCAGCGTGGCACAGTGTGACAATGTCCGTGGGGAAGCAGTCTTTGAGTAGGATACCTCTGTCCCTCTGGCAGTCCAGCTCTCCTATGAAACCATACCAGTAGATGACGAGCCCAGGCCCGAATCTGTGGCACAAAACAAAAGGAACAAAGCCCATCTTTTGTTAGCACGTCACTGCTATCATCTCTGAGCGCTCTGAAGTGGAAAAAGAGTTATATTAGCTGCTTTTAAATTGAGATCTGTAAAACGATGTTGACTTGGACTCAGAAAGAACAACTAAAAGCAGAAATAAGTAAGCGAGGAGACAGAGAGATAGACTAGTGAGATTGATCTATGAGAGATAAGGTCAGCTGGGTGTTTTCCTTTGATCACTATCCAGGAAACTTGTGCAGAATCAAACACAAAAAGCCGCCAGGAAGATCTTTCTGACAGGGTGATACACACTTGATCACATTACAATGGCAGTGAAACAACAATAATATGTGAAATAACAAAGCACGACCGAGGCCCCCGGAACCTGTCATCGGAAGCCTTTGGTATATAGCAGAGCACACAGAGTTCAACACAGAGTCTGAGACTTAAACAGTGCATCTGGTGGTTAATGTTAGCCAGCCCAATGGCACGCAGCTGTTTCATTCACATTTACTTTGAAAGCCAAAGCAACTTTGCCTTAGTTGGCGAGCATTGCACTCCCAAAAGCTGTAAATAATGGCTTCCCAAGCAACTGACAAAATCGGCCGATTCAAAAGTTAGGCGTTTTATTTCAATGTTTTTTTTTTTTGCCTTTCCGTGGCTATTGTGTCTTAAACACACTGCGGTTATCTGCGTGTCTGCTGAAATATGCAGAAACAATTAAAATGGAAGGATTTCTTCACTGTGAAACATGCAACGTTATTCACCGCCTCTCCTCAAAAACCGCAATAAATCATCTTTCAGGCTATTTATTATGCCCCAAAGAGCCACCAGTGGCCCCTCTATGCCTCTTATAGATCATAGCTTTTCTTTTGAACATTAGCTGCCATGCATAAAGACATGTCACAGTTGAACTCTGAACGGAGAGCAACGCAGCCCCCATATGCAAAACCAGATTCAGGGGGCTGACAGTGCACCCGTCCTAGACACTCTGTCCTCAGGCAGTTAACAGTGTTGTGGGGCCTCTGGAGACCAAGACAGGAAGCAGGCATTAGGGTCACATAGCGGAGCAGAAGTTCACCTCCAAGGTTAAGTGTATAAAAACCTTAACCTGTGACCAATTTTATATTTGTAATAAAAGAAAAATAGCCCCAATTTGTAATACCCAATTATGATTCATAAGCTTATCAAAGCGACTTACAACTAAAACAAGGCGTCTTCACAACATAAATGATAAACAGAAGAATCAGCTGCCGCAACATGATGTATGGTGACAAGGCCTTCCTCAAGGCAGTGTAGGATCTACACACAATACTTGGATGGAGAAAGATGTGCACACACACACACACAAAAAAAAACAACAAAAAAAAAGAAACAACAACATGCGACTACACAAGCACACACACTCCTCCCTTCAAGAGGCCCTTGCAGCAGTACATGCTCCTGCACCCCATCCCTGCATTCTACATTTTACTGTGTGTGATTTACGGTGCTGTATCTATGAGCAAACAGGCCAAAGCCAACAGCCCTGGAGAAAGCCCACAGATGCACGCTGCAAGTTCACCACAATGTCACACACGTACTGTAGCTCAGCCTCTCAGCGCTGCACAAAGCTCGAGCCCCCCAAACTCTCACCGTTTGCGTGGTCGATGGCTGCCAACTCTTAATATGGAAATGTTATGGAAACAAAACCTAAACATTTACATTAGATGACTTTGGAAAAGGGGTTATGCTCTTCTTTTTCATTCAGCCGCCGTGCTGTATGCATTTCCTCTGTTCTGGATAGGGAGGTGAGGCTGGAAAGGGGGGAGAAAAGGGAGAGCAGGTCTGCACAGAGTGAAGAGAGCCAACCTTCTGAAAAGGTTAAAACTGTACATCAACAGATAAGGCAGCGGTGTACGATACATCATGTCCCGGGTCTGTCAGGGGAGGCTGAGCACAAATTGAAACAAGCAAAATTATAAACACAGGGGAGTCATGTCACCAAGGCCTTTCCATACCATAAAGAAAATAAATGGACTTTGAGTCCAGCTCGGAATTAATACAAGTCAATACTATGGGGACATTGAGGTAAAAATCAGAGACTGGTAATAGAAACAATAACATGGATGGGGAAGGGAGTGATTGCCGAGTGGGGGTGGTGGTGAAGACTGAGCTCGATAGCGCCGGTAGGAAAAGTTACATGCAGCATCCAGAGATATTATAAATATACAGTATATGATGCCCTTTATATACTTCGGCAGCATCTCTGTCGCTATGTTTTGTAATGGCTGAGTAAGTGAATGGAGGTGCAGTCATAATTTGTAGTGAACTTGTGGTTCATTATGTGGGCTCGCTCACCTTAACCTGGCGTGCGCTTATTATTAACGCCACATCTGAGACCGAGTCAGCCATCTTCCAATAAACACCTAACTACATAACGAGTTGGCGAAATTGTTTGTGAATTGCAGCTAATTTCAGCGAGGGGGCCACTTGACGAGCCGGGGTGTGGATTGCGGCTGCCAGCCATGCTTTAGTTAGTGTTAATGAGCGGGTGCTGGTCGCATTTAAAACAGGTGCTAAGCAGCTTACTATGGCAGCTTAATGAGAGCAAGACACTCAAGAACAAAAACCCTCAAACGGGGAAGAGGCAGTGTTATTAGTGGCTGCCTGCACACACGGCGAGTCCTGCAGCCGAGAGCCTCACGCAGAATGAGATCGCCTCATCTGAAATGCACAACCCATCCATACACAAGAGCAGTGTGGAAGCAAAGATACCGGGTAATAAAAACACAATAAAACGCAGACTGTAACCTTCAACAAAAAGGTGCAAACATGCTTTCTTGATTTTATTTCTGCCCTTCTCATTTTCTGGGAAGTCTGAGGTTGCTGTAGTTCGGACAGAGTGACCTCCAAGAAAAAAAGAAAAAAAAAAGAAAAAAAAAATCTCATTTCTATCAGACACGCAGATCAAGGTTAATTTGATCTGCCACTTTTGGTGAGAAAAAGCTTTACTAAACCACGAAGCTGAGCACTTCTGCCAAAACACATTACACGACATGATGAATTATCAATAAAATCAAGATTAATTTACACTCAACAACCCCCCTCCCCACCCAAAAGTTCATCATACATACCACACAGACCCATTTAAAACAAATGCCCCAGCAATAATTTAGACAGCATAAGCCTCCACCTGAGAGTGAACTCTATGTCTCTGAGGTCTCTCCACAAAGGCCTCTTTGTTTTCAGCATCCATACATCAGGTCACAAGGAAGGGCCACGAAAGCACAGCCAAACATTAGCTTTAGTCTTTTCTCTGCTTGCTGAAATGCAGGTATGGAACCTGCTCAACCTCTTGAAAAACACTGAGGGTGATTGGGTTGAGATGTACTGAATCTCTGTGCCAACGGGAAAAGTCTTGTATTTGTGTCCATTTGCGGTCAATCCATGGTAAAATGTAGAAGTAGGAATCACCAAAGGCCTCATGATTCGATATTATCACAATACTTATCCCTTTGGCAGTCAGCGGTCCCCTTACGGGGAAAAAATATGTTTTTATGCTTGAGCTGCTTTGAGGCCGGGGAACTTTGTGACTTCTTTGGAGAGCAACAATACCTTTGAGAAAAGTTAAATACTGAAATTCGAACATGGACTAGGTAAGACTAAACGCTGTGATCCACATGTGTTAGCTGCTAATAAGTCCCAAATATACAGCAGGTCATCTGCAGGCAGGGGGACATAAAAACCCTCTTCACTGTGTTCAAATCTGTATTACTAAATGTCAGAAGTACTTAAAGTGAGTCTGACTGGTGGGGAAATTACTTGGGGTTTGACTGGGACAGGCGTTATAGGTTAATTTTATAGGATATAACAGGACTGGTAAGCGTTTCAGTCACAATATCATCATGATACATAATATTCAGATAAACTACTCTTCTACAACTTACATTATGCCTACAAGTCAGCTTTATTATGCCCCAAAGTAAGCTTTATTAACATCTGATTTATCTAATAAAAAGTATTCGGTCTGTTCACCTAATTACAGCAATTTTAATTGCAGAAAAATGCAGAAAAATTAAGGAACCTGTCATAAATGTCACACGCATCTTTTGCAATTTAAATAATAAAAGATTGATACTCGGCGGTTGAAAAGCGAATTTTTTGGAAAATTTCAAAATTTTAAAACTACATTTTTTCCCCCTCAGCTACCTATAAAAGTTCATTGACAGGGTCAGATGAAGTCTGTGTGGTGTGTTTACATGTTGGGGGTGTCAGAGCTGGGGCAGTCACCCAAGGGCCTTCATGGCAGGTGATATGGTCCTGCAGCTGATCACCATACACCGAAGATTGTGTATTTTAATGGTCTTGCAGTAGCCGTTTGTCGCCTGCCTGATGATGAAGACAGCCCTGACAACACAAGCTTCCACGCACACAAATGGGATATTTAAAGGCGGACTCTGCCCAGAGGGGCATCCTCAAACAGGGAGGTAAATAATCCCTTGCAACCAACTATAGATTCTCCTGTCCATAAATAACAGGAGCTGAATGGAAGAGTTAACCTCCCACAGACAAGTTATTAACAAGACTAAAGCTTAGAATAGAACATTTTTCTCCCTCTTCCTATTTATGGGCAAGGGAAAATTTAATTCTGCTCAGGTATGTAAAATGCAAACACAAGGCAGCCGTAGCACACAATTGTGTGTTAAATGAGTCCCCCAAACCTGCACAAGCATCATAATTAAGGTGGAATAGGAGGCAATAAAGAATAAAACATCTTCCGCCAGGTGTAAGTCTCCCAGACATTTTTATGTTTTCAGTCGCTGAGGTATGGAAATGGAACATGACGCAGATGTGGTTTGTCTTTGTCATTGTTGGGAGTAGAGAGAGTGTTTTATGTGCAGATATGTTTGTGTATAGCGGTGTTGGATGGGTTAACATGAGGGAACGGAGGTGTGAAGTGTAAGTATGAGCGGGAGTGCGAGGTCGGGTCGAGCAAGCTGTACGTTATGCTAAACGTTGATTTACACCCTCCCATGCAAGACTCCCAATTCCAGAGCAGGGATGAGAGGATTACCATGGGTTATCTAGGTAACCATAGTAACCCCTGTAACCTCTGGACTGAAACGTGCCCCCTGTCCGCTGATAGAGCACAAAATTAGTCCACCCTCAACCGGATCTACCTTCATCTCACAAACACTAAGATATGGCTTATTGTCAAACCCACCACCTCTGATAGTCCCATGAGGAGGTGGAGGCGCTGGTGTCACTTCAAACATCTTATCTTCCCAGCAGCTTTTTTAAACAAAGACTTACCTGACAAATGGGGCTATGTGATATTGACAAAATCAATTATGATATTATTGGCTGAATACCTTGAATTTGATAATGCCACAATATTTAGGTGAGTGGTGATGTTTCTGAAGACATTTTAACACAAAATACTGAAAAAAAGAGACTAAATTCTGTTGATGTATCAAATGTTTTCATTTAGAATAGTCCCATCAATTTACTTTACATTTATGTAAATGTTGTGCTCTTCATACTATGGAAATTTACCTAAAATAAGACTTTATTTCACAATACATGGCATTGTTAAAGGTATAGTATTATATTGAAATATTGAATCATAACCTCTGTATCCTGTACCAAATTCTTGCCAAGAGATCCAGCCATACTCACTTCAATATCAATAATACATACAATAATAATATGGTAATTTACTTTGACTCATTTAGTTGAAAAAGTATCAGCATTATAAAATACAATTTAAAAAAAATTGTGACTGTGTCTGAAAGATAAAATGTATGAATCAATTATTACATTTCTGCATAAACTCGTGACACTTTAAAGGTGCTCCAGCACTCAGCCTCCATTTCTGTGCTCAGGAACACTCCAATCCTTATCTTCCAATAACAAATTATCACTTTCTCTGACCTCAGTGTGCCTCACAACCTCCTATTACCTCAGTCACCTTCTTACACACACACACACACACACACACACACACACACACACACACACACACACAAACAAACACACACACACACACACACACACACACACACGAAGATCTGAGGATTGCAGTGCAGGGTGGAAGTAGAGGAGCTCTGCCCAGACAAGACTTACAGGTCTGGCCCGGCTAGAAAACAAAGTCTGT
>CAAKHG010018207.1:0-16880 GCA_901007715.1 Dactylopterus volitans
GCAGTGCATACGGCGTTGGTTGTGATTATACATGCGAGAGAGAAACGCGAGAGGGTTGTGATCTGTATACACAACAGGCAGGCGGCCAGAGCCAATGTACACCTCGAAGTGTTGTAATGACCAAAGCAAGGCAAGCGTTTCCTAAGTAACATTTTTGAGGAATGAATTCAGTTTCAACAAATTATCTTGTAGATCTTCATTTAATTGCTTTTTTTTTTTTTTTTTTGGCTGAATTTCATTAAAGTAGCAAGTAGTTTACATGCAATCCCTTTCGGTCACATTTATCCGTTACCGCATACAATATGTGCATTTAGCTCTCTTTACGATCATAAACTTAGAACAGTAGATGAAAAACAGCACAGAGTCTCAGTCATTATTTCACTGTTTGAATGTGGTGAGGAGAGGAACAAAGAGGGGAAAGAGAACATGGTTAAAATGATGACATGCTATAGTGGAACATATGATACGTATCCCCAAGTGTTGAACAGGTGATCGGCATTAGGATGTGAATGAGTGAGCCAGCATGTTCAAGTGGACAAAATTGTTTTTGCCGCTGTGGAGTGTGTCTAGAATCAGGTAATGTAATAATTGCCATTTTATGAGCAACATTTTTGTAAGTCCTCAGCTATTCGTCAGGCATCCTGCTTAGTGTTCTGTTGCCACATCATCTTGTTGGGAAGCAGCTGTAAATCCACTGTAATGTGAGCAGTTAGTGTGCTATTATTATCCAGTTTGACTTATGAGACAACACCACACTCAGTCATCTCAGGACAAGAGGCAGATTGATGGGTCAGACCAAAGATTCAAATGTTAGCCCTGGAGGACTTGGCACATAACTCAGCATAAGCATTAACATGCACAGGCATCAAGTACACACACACACACACACACACACACACACACACACGCACGCACGCACGCAGACCCCCCCCTGTAAATCTCTCACACATTAGACGACTGCATGCGCTTACACACAAGACCGGTGAAATTGGTTATGATTGGTTTTGCCCCTTAAATCCAAGTGACACCAGACTGCCTCCATTTTTGAGATTTTCTAATAATAATGGTCTTACCTGAGCCTTATTGAGAGCATCGTGGGTCTTTGCAGCAAATAAAAGACAACCTCTACCTCGTCCATGTTGTTGTTTTTTTTATTTCCCCCCTGCTATAACCCTTGATAATTATTGCTGGCTTTTATAGACTGTCAGTGGAGGGTCATTGCAAAGTGAACCACAGAGAAAATTAACTGGATATGAACTGAACCTGACAGGACAGTTAAGCTGAAGTTGGTCAGTTGCTCGGGCTTTATTTGAAGCAAACAACATAGAACCTAAAAAGTTTGTTATGATTGTAATGATTGTAAGGATTAATCGATTAGTTGTTAACTACTGTTATCACTGGCAAAAACTCAATGAAGAAGATCACTTCTCTCTTTCTATGCTTGGAATTTCTGACTCATCTTACAGCCAAATTTCATCACTTTCACTGTCCCACTGTGTCAAAATCTCACAATACACACATTACCACTTCTGTTCAGTTATCTTTTCACTGACGTTCTTCAAGCCAATCAGCCTCTAGTTTCTGTCTCTTAAATGTCTGTCTCTGTTATTCTCTCTGAGAGATTTGATTGCGTAGCCCACCATCTTTGTTCAGGACAGCTCCAGTGACTCTTTAGGTTCTTCCTCCTGCTTTTGCCACCAGCAATAAGACCCCGAAGGATTTCCACCATGTGTTTCCTATGTACCTCTCGACCAGTGTTTCTCAGTGAGGGCTGTGCCAGCCCCCAGAGGTTAGGGTTGCATTTATAAAGCCTGCCTGTTTTCACCAATACAAAAACAAAAGGTGTTTCATTATATAGAAAATAACTCTTCAGACTTGTGTTTGTCGGCTTTCTGCAGCACAGCTTCATGCTGCTTTCTCAGGAAGAGGGCATGCCAAAATGCCTTTACTCTGTCAACTCCCCCTTGGTATTTAAAGTTTCTTCCTCTGAGAAGCATTACTTTTTTCCTGGTGGTACACTGGGAACACCATGTTCAATGCCATGGTTACAGATTAAAAACACAAATCACAGCAGATCAAGACAAACCACTATTCTTTTGAGAAACAAGGTGAAACAGACATAACATGAATGAAATATGATGGAATCTTACATTGACCTTTCTGAAAAAAAATGTTTTTATATAGAAAGATTTATTAGTACACTAGTACACAATTACATTTTTACACAATTATTATACCAATATGATAACCAATTCAAAATTATAAACAATTCAAATTACATTTCAAAATCTATACTGACAGCAATTTGCTTGATATCCTCATTGCAGATATCTAAAGCGCTTACCAATGACCACCTGGGGAAGGTTCTGGCTGACATGAAGATCTGCTTCACAGACCTCCTGGATCTTGGTGTGTTCATCTGAATGGGGCAGCCTTTCAGGCGGACAAGCCAGAATGCGAGCCCATCATCCTTAACATTCAATAACATGACAAGGCCAAGGCCTTTTTCCATACCTCTTGCTTAGGCAGCATGTGGGTCAAATATAGGATAGTGTTTCCCAATCCTGGTCCTCAGGGTCCCCCCTACCCTACATGATTTAGATGTCTCCCTGCTCCAGTACACCCGATTCAAATGAATGGGTTGTTACCAGGCTTCTACAGAGCTTGATGATGAGCTGATTATTTGAATCAAGTGTGTTGGCGCAGTGAGACATCTAAAACACGTAGGGTGGGTGGACCCTGAGGACCAGGACTGAGAGACACTGCTCTGAGAGACAAGGCTGCTCCTTCTTGCTTTCCTATAACGTATCTTGTGGAGTGGGGCGTGATCCTCCACACGCAACCCAAGCACTGCAATTACTTAGTCCTCACAGCTTCAGGCGCACTATAACAGTAAACAATCTGGCAGAAAAGCACAGGGTTCAGCACTAACTTTCCAACTTAGAAAGTTAAAATGATTTTCTTTCTCGCAGCCCCTGGAATTTAATTTTTGGTATGCTGCTTCATATGAACTCTTCATGTTCGGCATTTCTGACTGCCTGCTGTTAATTGAGTCTTTGATGTTTCATTTCTAACAGTTTTGAATTGGCTCAGATTTGTTAAGACATTTTGGAGTTTTAATCTCAAATTTCCATTCAATTTTGTCAGCACTCATAAATATAATTCATTTTTACAAGGTATTTTTGCTCGCTGGGAAACACTCAAGATATTACAGCTGTCGAGTGAAATTAAATCTGTTATTTGGTGTTCAGTAAGATTTTTTAAAATTATTTCTAATGATATAATACAGACTGATGACGATAGTTGAAAATGAGAATTTTCATTTCATAAAAAAATATTATACAAATATATTTAATAAGAGAAAAAATATAATAATAATAGCAATAATAACAGCAAGACTATTGCCACTTATTTTTCACAGATTAATCAACAACACTGAGGGAAAACTATTACCCCAGATTTTATTTAATAGTGGATTATGGATTGGGGGTAGAGTGGGTGCTAGCCCAAAAGAGAACCACTACTCTAATAATGTCACAACTGGTGAAACAATCAAATCTCCAAATTGCTGTTGTCATTTGTCACAATTAATCCTTTTTGTTGCCAAAACAAGATATTGCAGCAACATTTATCCAACCACCTAGAATGAAGCGAAATATGAGACAATGATCAATGCAACACTGGCAACAAACTCATCTACTGCCCCCCACGCATAAATGCCATTATTGCAGAGGCCAGGTTCTTGTTCAGAAATGACCTCATTGTTTAATACTAAGGTGTTGGAGAGGGATGGTCCATGCTGATGACATTTTTGGACTTGTATCATCACCTACAATTAAGTTGGTGTGCCACTTTAAAAGAAGGCTCCATTCACTGGTGTATGTGCATACACATAGAGCACAAAGTTCAAAAATTAGTGATGCAGGCGCACTGGCCAACTATTCAATTAAATATAACAAAAAAATCTGTTTCTCAATGTCTGCACATAATGCATGCCTAACCGGAAATATCATTTGGAAGTTTCTAGTTTCTACAAACTTGAAGAGAGAGGATTTGTTTGTGTGTCTGAGAGAAAGAGTGGGGAGTGAAACCCACCATCAAAACAGTGCAGGAATGGAAGGAGGGAGCCACCTCAATGCTTCAGGACTGTTTTGAAAACACAGATTGGGGTGTATTTGAAGAGAGCAGATCTGGATGAATATGTCAGCTCTGTCCTGGGATATATCAACTTCTGCACTGGAAATGTCACAACACAAAAGACAATTAAAGTGTTTTCTAACCAAAAACCTTGGTTCAGTGGTAAGGTGAGAGCACTACTGCGGGAGCGGTGCGCAGCCCTCAGGTCAAAGGATAAGCAGGCCTACACCGTAGCTTGGGTAATCTCTGCAGAGGCATCAGGGACGCAAAGTGGGAATACAAACAGCGGATCGAAGAACACTTCAGTACCAACAGATCCTGCAGCATGCGGAATGGCATCAAGGCGCTGACAGACTATAAAACCACCAACCTACTGCCTGCTGATGACGCAAGCAGATCCATCCTTCACTCCAGCTGAGGACGAACCAATGCTGGTCCTAGAGCAACATCAGGTGAGGACTGTCCTGAAGGGAGTTGGTGTGAACAAGGCAGATGGCCTGGAAGGAGTGCCCCAGCAGGTTCTAAAGCCAAAACGACTACCATTCTGGAGCACTGACACCGATTGCCATGAAGTGATTTGAGAGGCTGGTGCTCTCACACATGAAGTCAGTTATCCCACCTGACCTGGACAAACACCAATTTGCATACGGGACTAACCGTTCCACAGAAACACCATCACGAAGCCTCCATCTTGCCCTGACACACATGGAGACACCAAACACCTTTGTGAGGATGTTATTTGTGGACTTCTGCATTTAACACAGTCATCCACAATAAGCTGGTCTCCAAACTGTACACCTAGGGTTTCAATTCCTCACTGTTGCATGGGTCATGGACTCCCTCACAAACCGGCCACAGCAAGTCAGAGTGGGTAAAAACATTTCCACCCTCACTCTCAGGACTGGTGCCCCCCAGGGCTGTGTACTGGGGCCAATGCTTTTCATATTGTTCACACATGACTGCACCTCCAGCCACTCCTCAAACACCATCATTAAATTTCCTGATGACATGACTACTGTGGGTCTGATTTCTGGGAAGGATGAGACAGCTTACAGGTAGGAGGTGGATCATCTCATCTAGTGGTGCGGAGAAAATGACCTGGTCCTCAACACCTCCAAGACCAAGGAGATGATTATTGACTTTCAAAGGACTAAGGTTAAACTGCATGCCCCCACAGTGGAGGAGGTCGAAACTCTGAAGTTCCTGGGAGTCACACTGTGGAACCAGCTGACATGGACAAATAACACCTCACAGGTGGTCAAAAAAGCACAATAGAGACTCTTTTTTTCTGAGGAAACTGAAGTGGGCCAAATTACCTCCAAAGCTACTTCTCAACTTCTATAGTAGATTCATCGAGTCCATCCTGACCAACAGTGCCACAGTGTTGTATGCCAGCTGCATGGCCGCAGAACGTCAGAGCCTCCATCGTGTGGTGAAAGCGGCCCAGTGCATGATCAGGATGGAGCTCCGTGGACCGGAGCTCCCTGGCCTGGACACTATCTACACCGACAAACTCAAAAAGAAGGCCCACAGTATCCTTAAAGACATCACACACGTTGGCCACATGTTTGAACTGTTAAGATCCGGCGGAAGGTTCAGGACAATCAAAACCAACAGACTGAGAAACAGCTTCTGACCCAGAGCAGTGGCCTCCATTTCCCCACTTCCATCTTAGACAATCAGTATCGTATATGCACCAACTACTGCTATTTTTTATCTATCTTATTTATCGTTCTGTACAGACACTTTTTCTTTTTAACTTTTGCACTGACACTGACACTTTTACAGCTGCTGCTCTGAATCTTAACTTTTGTCTTGTCATTGTTGGGATGTGTTCCTTTTTAATGTTTTAAGTGTTGCTTCTTACCAAGAGACAGTTGGGCAGAGTTTCATTGTAGATTTGTATGACAATAAAGTTTCAGTCATTTATGCATTCATTCATTACAGCCAGTGGTCGTTTCACCTCCCTCCCCTCGTTGTGTACTTAACCTGTCTCATATGTAAATGTCGATGTTCCATCTCAGCATCCCGATTGGTGCACTGGTCCTGGCTCCTCATCTCTGGTTTGCATGGCTGGGTTCAGCATCCCCACCCCTTGCCTCTGGTTAGCTCCGAGGATCCCGCTGGCAATTACCAATCAAGAAGCAACTTTTAAACCCTCCTAGTCCCTCGGAAGGGGCGGCTGAATAAAATTCCAGTGAGGCTTTATTTTTGAGTCGACCTCTGTTTTAGCTAGACTGCTCTTATTTGAAGAGTCCTCTTTTGGTTATATTTATTTATTTTCATTCACCATTTAACATCTTGATTTTATGTTGCTTCCCTGCAGCGAGCCAGGCTGCAACATAATTGGGGGCTTGTCCGGAATCAATCCATTTCTGAAAATTGAACCTTAATTATCATTGAGTACTAAAGATTGTATTAGTGGTCTGCGTTCATAACATTCTAGTAGACTAAATCAAATACATCATTTGCTATGTCTGATTTTAATTTGGCTCCTTTTATTGCAAACCCTTCCCTCAGTCTACTGAATGAGTGCTGCAAAGATGACTTAATACAGATTGCAAGTCACTTCAATTTCACATTTCCAAAGTGAATTTTGAAAAGAGATCTTAAGGCTCTTATAGTGGAGAACTTGGAGGCGGAGAAGAGCTTGATGTTGCCGGCACAAGTTGGGACTAGGGTGCATGAGAACCCAACTCTGGTGCATCTGCTGATGTCCAAGAGAGTGGTGAGGATGATGAGCAGCCAAAAACTCTGTTCACTCTTCCTCGCTTTGCTCCTCTCTTTCTGACCAGCGATGGGTCTAGGAAAGAGGCAAGGTTCAAAGTTTGCCTCACCTGCCTCCACATGGAGGTGCAGGAAAAGGCAGACAAGCCTAGTTACAGCTGGAAATAAGAAAGCTGGAAATTGAGGGTGACAAAGCTGTCTGATTAAGACAGCTGGAGTTTGAGTCCCAGAGAGAAAGTGTCGAGCGAATCGTGGCTGTAGGTATGCCTTCTTCTCCGCCCTTTTCTCACCATCAAATTGATGTTAGGAAGCAAATTGCTTTTTTGCTCCCAATTTTTTGTGGAAATGAAAATGACTCGTATTTTGGTGCGTTTGAGCACATAGCTTCACCTTTACGATGGCCTTCTTATATTTGGCCATTACTTTTACAATGTAAGCTTTATGGTAAGGCTCAAGAAGCTGTAGTTGCCCTGTCTGTGGAGGATAGTTTAGATTATGATGCCGTTAAAACTGCTGTCCTATGCGCTTATGAACTTGTCCCCGAAGTGTACAGACAGAAATTCAGAAACCATAAAAAAATGAAAAATTAGTCATGTAGATTTTGCCTGAGAGAAAGCAATTCTATTTGATAAATGGAATACAGCTTGTCAAGCCACAGACTTTAGTTCTCTGCTAGAATTAGTTTTATTTAAAAAAGTTCAAGAAAAGTTTACCCAAATGTCTCATCTCATTGTTTTTATGGGTCATGGTTGTGCTGGAGCCAATCCCAGCTGGCAATGGGCGAACTCTGGCCCCCCATCTCATCGCAGGGCCACATGAAGGACATACAACCACTCACACCTACGGGCAATTTAGAGTAGAAAATTAACTTCAGCATGCTTTTGGAGGTGGCAGGAAGCCGGAGTACCCGGAGAGAGCCTGACACACAAAACAGTTTCGCTTCAGTATCTACAGAAAAATATCCATGAGCACAGAATTAATTCCCTGGTTTACCTGCTAAATCACAAAACTCCCAGAAAGAAGACCAAGAGTGTTGCTACTGTCACAAACCTGGCCATGTAGTTGCTAACTGTACAACTCTGAAACGGAGAGAGAAATTTGGCTAAACAGAACACATCGCAGCTGAAGGGCCTAGGGCTACAACATTGAGGTACGTGACGTGGAGATGGCTAGTGCTCTATGGCCAGTCCATTGTGTTCATATAGATTTAGAATTAATGACCGGATTTTTCCCTTTCACCATCAGCCCAGAATTGCCTATTATCGGCATAGATTTGCTTATGGGTAATGACATTGCAGGCGGTAAAGTAGCCCCTTCACTTTAAGTGTTAGTCTCCTCCTCAGTGCACCAAGGCTGGTGCAGTGAGTTCACCAGAGCTAAGCTTATACCCAGCCTGTGTTAACACTCATTCACAAGCTTGTCGAAATGATGACATTGCTTTATCAGATAGTGTGCCCATGCCAGTATTTTCAGGGGACAGTGAGATGGAGAAAAGTGGTGGAAACGTAACTGTGACCCACAGTGATGGCACTGTGGAGCCTGTGTGCACTAGTTCTGGAGTGCAAACTCCTGACAGTTTGCTCCCTGTGACTCACAATGATCTGCACGCTGCACAGAGAACTGAGAATGCTACGCCGGGGTTTCAAAATGGTGAGTAACAACAAATCAAGTGCCAAAATGATAGCATGTTTTCTTGATGGTGGTATTTTGATGGGCAAGTGGACCCCTAGTGTTGCCCATGATGCCGCCTGAGGTATTGGCACTCAAATTGTTGTCCCTGGTCCTTATCAGCAACACGTCCTATCAACAGCACATGACAGTCAGTGGTCTGGACAGGAGTCACAAAAACATACCACCTTATCCTAAGGTATTTCTTTTGGCCAGGCTTGAAGTCTGATGTCCCCAAATATTGTTGCAGCTGTCATGTTTGTCAGCTTTGTGGTAAGCCCAATCAAACAGTTCCTTCAGCCCTGCTGCATCCCATCCCGGTCCTAGGAAAATATTTTGAACATGTAACAACTGACTGTCGGGTCTCTACCAACAACAAAGAGTGGTAACCAATATTTGCGTACCGTTATGTGTGCTGCCACCAGATTTCCTGAGGCAGTTCCACTGCGTAATGTCACCGCTTAATCTATCATGAAAGCATAAACAAGGTTTTTCCACATTTGGTCTTCCTAGTAAAATCCAAAGTGACCAAGGTACAAATTTCCAATCCAACTTATTCAAATAAGTGACTCAGTAACTGAATGTTCAGCATCGCGTTTATGGCTCTTACCATCCTCGTACCATCCACTGCTAGAGCGGTGGCATCAAAAATTTAAGTCCATGCTCTGAAAATATTGCCTGGAAAAGGAAAATGATTGGGATGAAGTCCCATTCGTATTGTTTGCCACCTGTGAAGCTGTTCAAAAATCATTTGGTTTTAGTCCTGCCCAGTTGGTTTTTCGTGGACACACCGCAAAGTCCTATAAAAATTCCTATGCGAAAACTTCCTGGTGTCCCACTCTTCTCCAAAGAGAAAAGCCAATTCTGTGAGCGGCTGTATGCTTCCTTCACTCAGAGGTCCCTTTTTGCCGACCAGTTGATGATGAAACGTCAATATGACCGTTCCACTGTGGTTCATAACTTTAATGTAGGAGACAGAATACTAGCCCTATTACCGAGCCCTGGCTACGCCCTTTCTGCTAAATTTACCGGTCCATATGAAATCCTGGAATGCCTTAGTAAGATGGACTATCTTATTAAGACCCCGAACAGGCGGTGTAAAACTTGTTTGTCATGTCAACATGCTAAAACTTTACCACCCCCATGATGACTATGACTACGGTACAATCTAGCCCATTAAAGAACATGCATACCACGTTAATCCCATCATGCGCGCTCAAATGACAACAAAGACGGAGTACCTTTAACAGCACAGTTTTGCCAGGCACAGTTCCAGCCCGTGGAGCTCCCATTGGTTCCCAATGTTTCATTACTGACCTCCGTAAGGTGAATGCAGTCACTGTAACAGATGGAAGATTGTATAGACTGTATAGGAAATGCTAATTATGTAACAAAACTAGACTTTCTTAAAGGTTACTGGCAAGTACCATTGACTGAACGGTCATTCAAAATGTCTGCCTTTGTGACACCTGACAATGTTCAAATATACTGTGATGGCATTTGGCATGTGTAACGTAAAGACCCTTTGCAAGAAGGCAAGCAAACCAAGCAATTGCCTGGGGCCCTAAGCTGGCCGCGGGTCCCCAGAGAGTGACTGGTTATGAACAAAATGCAATGACAAACGACATGCAGGATGAAAGTTCAACGACACTGGTATCCGAATCCTCCAAGTGTCACGATTTGTGAAACAGTTAGACCCAAAAGCAGACCACACAAAGTCAAAGTTCAGGGGGTTTTAATAAACACAGGAGGAAAGGAGAGGTCAGTGGTGTCGGCCTGGGGTGGACACGGCGTGGGCAGGCAGGCGGGCGAGGCAGCAGGTAGAAAAACCCACTGAGGAATAGCAGAGACCAAAGTCAAAAAACACGGCCAGCAAAAATCAGGATAAGCAAGACGAGTTCCCAAAAACTGAGGTTCCCTAGAAAGCTAAAGCTAAACCTAAACTGGCTGGTAGTGTTACCACGCAAGAGAGCTTGTGCAACGATCTGGCATCGCGGCGAGTGAAGTCCAAACATTTATAGACTCCAGGAGATGAGCTGATGGCAGGTGAGGATGATAAGGGAACTGGAAACAGGTGTGCCTGCTGGAAGCTGGAGCCAAGCCACCGCCCAAAACACACACGCCCACTCACACAGACACACACACACACTCTGACAGAGAAATTCTTTGAAACAGCCCTGGTAAGGTACCCACATTTTGCCACATTTCAGCGACTAGTAGATTCAGTGTTAGCAGGGTTAACTAATTGTAAAGCCTACCTCAATGACTTAATTGTGTTCACCACTACTTGGGAAAAGCACACTGAACTACTGGAACAGTCGTTCAGGCGTCTGTCACGTGCAACACTCACTAAATTTAGCCAAGTGTGACTTCGGACAAGACTCGGCCACTTATCTCGGATGGAAAATTGGCCAAGGTCAAGTGAGGCCTGTTGAGACCTGTTAAAATATCTGCCATTAAAGAATTAGCTTTCCCCACCACCGGGAAAGCTCTCAGCAGCTTCCTTGTATGGCGGGATACTACAGGAGCCTTTGCCGTAACTTTCCTACCATCGTACAACCTTACTGATTTGCTTTGCTCTAAGATTGAATATGAGATGACCTCTGACTGTCCCTCAGCTTTTGAAAGTGTAAAGATTCTTCTCTGCAGTGCTCCAGTTCTCGCTGCCCCTGATCTTTCTCAGCCCTTTAAATTGGAGGTTGACACTAATGCTGCGGGTGCAGGTGCTGTTCTCCTGCAGGAAGCTGTAGATGGGATCAGTCATCCAGTGTGCCATTTTTCACACAAATTCAGGAAGTATCAATCTAGATATAGCACGATCGAAAAAGAAACATTTGCTTTGTTGTTCCCTCACCAGCCCTTTGAGGTATATGTGGGGTCCAGCTCTCTGCCTGTGGTGGTTTACACAGGTCACAACTCGGTTGTTTTCCTTTCACCTATGTATAAACATAATCAACGTCTTATGCAGTGGGCATTGATCGTGCAGAATTACAAACTAGAAATTTGCAACAAAAAAGGTTCTGAAAATGTGCTAGCTGATGCTCTGTCTTGAGTGTGACGTGTTTTGTTTCTGTCATAAACAAATACACACTCATGACAGTGTGATTTGAGGCTCTAGTGAGGCTTTATTTGTTGCTTGGGTAAACCTGTTCTAGCTGGATAGCTCTTGTTATTTGAAGAGTCCTCTTTTGGTTATATTAATTTCTTTGAATTAACAGCACGTAACAGTCCTTTTACATTTTACTTTTGCCACATCTTCTTTTGTTCAAAGATCAATAAGACATTTTTTTTTTTTATCAATTTAACATATTGGTTTTATGTTTCTTCCCTGCAACAAGCTAGATGTTAACAGGAGAGAAAGGCAACTCAAGATAATCAGGAACAAGCACAATCATATCTTGCTGACTTACTGTAACAAGGTTCTGTGAATTTACGGTGAATTTACAACAGTGTCTAACTGTATTTCACGATTGTAAAGTACTGTTAAATATTCATTTACAGCATGTAAATTAACAGTTAAATTGATCAGTTAACAACAACAGTAGATAACTCATTAAGGGTAGAAAACGGACTTCTGTAAATTTACAGTGTTATAACAGCATCTAACTGTATTTTTGAAAAAATAAAAAATACTGTTAAATATTCATCCCCCACAGGTAAATCAACAATTTAGGCTCGGTTAACAATAACAAAATGTAATTTAACAGCATAAAGCAATATTTTATTTCAAGCGGTGGAGCACTCCCTCACAATCCACCAGAATTCCATGTGGAGTTCAACGGAGAAGGTAAGGTTATTTTTATGTCCCAAAATCGCTGGTTTTGTCTGCATGATTTTTTTAACTGTTGGCATCTTAGATAAAAGGCTATTTTATCAAGTCTGTTTCATACAAGTAGGCTGCTAACACTGGTCAAAAAAAAATCTCTGTAAGTTTGCTAGCCTGAATAAGGTTTGCAATATTGTTTCTCAGCACATGTTTGTGCCACAGTGCCGCAGAGACCAGAGCTGGGACGCCAGGCTTGTGTCCGAAATCACTTACTCATTAACTCACCACATAGTGAATTCTATCTAGTGAACATTAATTATCACTAAATATTTAGACACTACAAAATGGCATAGTGGGAGATTTTGGACACGGTGTGGGTCGGAGGCTTACAAGGGGTCTTACAGAGTTGTTTTTTTCAGATGCTGGTCAGTGATCTTCAAATGGTTGCGCACGGGCCGAATTCGGCCCTCCGAACCCTACAGTCCAACGCGCCAAACCTTCCAATCCGGCCCACGGCTGAGTTCTAATAGTTTACATTATATTTCTCGGTCTCTGTATGTGCCTGAAAGTAAATGCGCTGGGACACGAAAACATGTGCAAAGTGTTTGTGTGTGCCTATGGGCCCTTCACCGGAAGGAAACGCTGCATACAGAGTAAACATGGGGAGCTGGCTGGACTGCATAGGCTGTGGGTGATTCAGATGCAGCGTCCTTTTTGTGTGCCCAAACCCATTTGATGTAGACACGCGTCATGTGCTTTTACAACTCAAAAGCGACGGCGTAATGGCATGCATTTGACGCCAAACGGTTGAGTTTTTGTGCATGTACGCAGCGCACAGCTGCAAAGACTTTTTTTTTCCTTTTCTTTTTTTAAGTAGACTCTGTAAAAAAAATCTGACATTTTTCTTTAGGTCACAAATTCTAAGTGATGGTTTCTCGAACAACAACTGAGTGAATGTTAAAGGGGACCAGTAAGATCTTTTTCCTACTTTATATTTTTATCCTGTTTTTATCAGAGTAAGAAAGAAAAAAGAAAAAGAAACTTCAGAAACTGACAAGAAATTTTAAATCCAGTCGTCATTTACATCACACATTTCAAGGAAAAATAAAACATCATCAGAAGAGTGTGTGATGGACTGCATTGTGAATCCTTACAGTTCTCAAGATATTGATGGAGATTGTGATATGTATATTGATGATCCAGGTCAGTTGAGTTGTGAACAATCAGAAGTCTACCCAGAGTTCTGTGGAAGAAAATCAGTTCTTCAAAAATATAGAAATGTTTAATCTTAAGTTGCAGGCCAAATTTCTCCTTCTACCCCTTATGAGTCAGACTATCACAGAGGAATATCAACAGATTCATGACATGAGGGTCAGTCAGATCTGCTTTTCAAACTTAGGGAAAAACTTGTAAATCTTGGTATTGGAGAAACTGACATAAAGAATGTTATTAATATTCTGAAATGTGAAGATATTTTCAGAAATTATAACACACAAACATTGGAATCTGACATTGAAAAATGTCTTCAAGACTAACATCAATTATGTTGAGACATATTTTAATCAACTTTATATGGTTTATGAGTGAAGTTCTTGAGTTTTTTTTAAACTTATTACTTAAAGTCTGATCAGATTTTTTTTTTTTTTTTTTTTTTTGTGAAGGTCACAGTTCAGGAATTATTGGCAACAGCATTAAATCAACATTAAATCAGACCAATCAGGACAGACTACTAAGGATAAAGAGAGACAGGTTTGAAGATGAAATGACATCTACTGTGCACAAAAAATAAACTTTGGCGCTTAGACCCTGGGGAGTAGACCAGCTAAGTGAACTGATCTAGGGATAAGAAGCTTGTGTCTGAAGAAGATATTCCCCCTGGGCCTAGACACTGGTGGTGGTAGGAAGCATGAGACCGTCTGTCAAGGAAACCTCTTGGTTGAAGATCCAGATGAAGACAGTCTGTATCTTGATGGAGGTGGTTGAGGGGTGGAGGTGGGCTGAGAGTTTTGCTGAAATGACAGCTGGATGATAGCAGAGATAGAGAGCACTTTTAAATTTGACGGATAATGAATGATTAGTAGAAGAGAGAGAGAATGGCAAACTGGGAGGAGGCTTAGAGACGTGCTTAAAGAAATTGTCTTCTTGTCTGAACTTTCGTTTAGCTCCATTTCGCCTTATCATTATTATTATGTTATGTTGTTGTCGTTGTTATCTTGGAAACTGGCAACTGTTCAGTACTCTTTCAGATTCTTGAAAACAGCATCAGAGTGAGTGCTCCTCCACTGTCCATTCTTTGATTCTTTTTTCTTTTCAGTTGGCACAGGCAGACAAACAGTGGTGGATACATGTTGTTGCTGGTGGGGCACAATTTACAAGAAAAAGGCTTGTGTGTTAATTGTAGAACATATGGATCTGTATTGACTTGATGTCAGCCCTTTCTTATATATATTAATTTGTGAGGATTCATAGGAATTAAATGCAAAATAGCAGATTTAATATTCTTGTGAATAAACTGTTACAGTAAAATTACCATCACTCACAGTTATCCTACTGTTGTGTATTGTACCCCAAAATATGGCGATGCACTGTTTTATAAAATTACATTGGATGAGCTGTAAAGTTACTTCAACCCAGTTATTGTCATGTACTGTAATCTAAAATATGGTAATATACTGTCAATTAATTATGGTATATGTGCTTTGAAATTACCACAGCACCCAATGTTATTCTATGGAAATATACTTTAATTCAAAATACTGCACTATACTGTTGAAATAACAGTTGATGAGCTGTAAAATAACAGCAAAATGCTGGCGTCCCTGCTGCCAAGTATTATTTTACAGTGGAATTCTTTACAGTGTACGTCTGCCGTTTCTGGCTCTACATGAAATGAAATGTCAAGAATATGCGATTGGATGTTTTTTTGTCTTCTAAATTTATAAATATTGGATATATAAAATATTGCACAAGTCTATGAAATGGCAGCCGCTCACCACTGCAAAAAATGTGAACCTTTCCTGTATTCAAAAGAACGGTCAGAGTTTGCATACTGATGGTAGGGTCATATACTAGGTTACTCTAGTATTTGATGCACTCCTGTATATTCATTGGAATGGCAGGTGAATAGCTAGCAGGTGGCCAGAACTGCTTCAGCAACCCCACAGCATGTGGTCTTATCTAACCAGCTGATGAGATGAGCAACGCAACCTTAGCTCACGTAACCCGGGCCAACCAGCAGGGTGCTAGCAAAATATCCAGCTCAATTGGATAAGGTCCACTAAGGTCAGCCCTAAACCATGACATCACATCAAGGTTTATCAACAAGCCAACACCCTAAATTCACCACTTCTGGCGTGGATCACAGACATAGTTCCTCCGTGTCCGCTTCTGACTTGGACATCCGCCATAGTGACTGTGTGCCAATAGAAGTAATCATCAAGGCTTCTGGTCAGGATGTCCATCACAGTGGCTCTGAACCGATAGAAGTGACCACCATAGCTTCTGGTTGGAATCACTGACAAAGTGACTCAGTGCCAATAGAAGTGACCACAACAACTTCTGGGATCAAGCTGATTGTCCCATGTAGTGTGCATCCTGACCCACGCTAAAACTGCCTCGCCAGCAGTCCCCTCTCCCTCAACAGTGCCAGTAAAGCACGGAATTGTCCGGTTCGAGACCTCGGATTTGCTCCTCTTGACCGTATGCAAAGCCAGGTAGCTAACATCTCCTACCCGCTTCAAGAAGACGAATGACCACGAAGAGCCTTCCTCTTACCTCCACTAATTCCCCGCTGCATGCTGGAATCAGTTCACCTCACCAAAGAACAGCCGCCGCCGCGCCAGGAGGAAGTTAGCCGCCAGAAGCTGCTCACGTACGCCGCCTTGACAGCATGAAGGAGCCCAGGACAGAGGACCACACCTCACCTGTATCAGTAAGAGGCTTGAAGCTCTGGGCAGATGTCAGCGTAATGAAGTGTTTTATGGTTTTTATAACGTGTGTTCACCTTTCATGCATTATGCCTCGTCCACTGTGTTACATTGCATCAGTATTGTGCGTGTTATCTGTTTGGTGTTCCGCTGCACCTGTGATCCAGACAGTACTTGTATTAGTTAAATTTCCAGACTGACGCTGCTCATCAGCTGAGCCTGGGAGTTCTGCGTAGCGTATACAAGTACTGGGTCTGACTCAGGGTTGTCAAAGCACAACACTCCACCATCTCTCTCTCTCTCTCTCTGTCTCTCTTCTTCTTCCTCTCTCTCTTCTTCCTCTCTCTGCACTAAGCGCTAATGCAAATTCTGTTCCTATCTAAGCATGCGCAAATTAAGCTTCCTGATCAGCACCTCCTCTGTCAGGGCAATCGCCATTTTGTTGCACCTCCCTACGTCCGGCACACCCCACGTGTTGTGGCCGCCATTTTGTTTCTACCACTAACCCCTCCGGCCGACATCAAGTCTCATGGCCCACATCTTGTTCACCCTTTTTCACCCCTATCCGCACACACACACACACACACACACTCACTCAAAAAGAACTGCAGCCAGACACAGATGCAAAATTCCAGTGCAGTGAGAGCAATGCTGAC
>CAAKHG010018214.1:0-14376 GCA_901007715.1 Dactylopterus volitans
TTTCTTCATTTATTCAGACTGCTCTCTTCTCTTCAGGCACATCCATTATGTCACCTTTCTGCTGTTCACCGGCATTTACACCTACCAATCACACCCTCTTATTATCTGAAATGGCCAGCCTGTGATCATTACTAGCCATGCTCATCTACTGTATCTGTTATTGATCTCTCAGAATGCACACCGACTACTTTTTGTAACAAAACGGCTCTCAGCAAGCCGCCCAGATACTTTCATCCTTCTGAACCACTGCCTTGGAGAGGACCAAAAAGGATTAGAGGGCTCAATTTCAACATGTAAGATCTCCGAGAAGCACCGACATTACGTGCTCAGCCATTATGCTGGACAGAGACATTATTAGTGAGGTGAGCTGATGGCTGTAAAATACACTGTTAAATTAATCAGTGGGAGCAGATGACATCAAGATGTACTTTGTGGTCTCTGATAAAACTTTATCTCAGTCTAATCCTACTGTCTTATCCGAGGTGCCTGCAGACATGTAGCATGTGCAGTATGTGTTTTATGGGTTGGGGATGGGGGGGGGTGTCAGGGAACAGGCATATTCATTTGGTGAGTTATTGCAAAAAGACATGATTTCGGCTTAAAGCAAGAGTCAGCTCTGGTGTAGACTGACTCACAGTCTGATTAGAACTGTAAATGACTGGATGTTCAGCACTGATCCCTGACCTCTACTGTGGTCTCATTCTGAAGGGGATCGGTGGGTGGGGGGTGGGCAAATTTGTCACAGTTCAAAGAAAGAGTAGTAGGCCATGAAGGGGAGGGAGGTATGAAATGTACATTGTTTTTTGTACCTTGGCTTTAATTTATTAAATATATCTAAGACTGCAGCTCCTGACTTTTCTTTGTGTGGAAGAGGTTTTGTTCCTCTGTTCTCTCAATGCTTACATCAAAGGCTTGCAGAGTGCATATCCTGCAGATATTTGTCCCATATTTCTGAAAGCAATAACTGAATTATCGGTGTGAAATAAGAATATATAGTGTACTAGCTTTTACTGCTTGTTTTAGGTTCAGCCATACCCAGGCAGTTTATCATGATGATTGAATGAATATTTCTACAGATGGTGTCCATGTTAAATGGATGTTACAGTTCCTTGTTAGTAACATTGTTAAGTAGCCAGGATTTTAGAAACAGTTGTCGTTTGCCCTGCCCGTGAATGCCCTTTCCACGCTGGCAAGGGAAATATTTACGTTGGAATGAATATTATATGTGAAGTTGGCCTTAAAGCCAGCTAAATTGCTTTACGGTGCAGCAAATTTTAAAAACAGATAAACAGATGTGAGCTTGCAAACATGTGACCCCATGCAAACTGACCAAAAAAAAAAAAAAAGTTTCATAAAAGGTGACCGCCGAGTATTCAATAATGAGAAAAGCGCTGCTCCTCACGCGACTGAAAATTCAATGGGAGAGGGGGGATGGCGCATGCGCACAATGTGTTAGCGCTCACACGTGGATGTCCGGGCTCCGTCCGTGCTCGGCTCGCAGCTTCCGACCCGAGCGACCAACCTCGTTACAGCGGAGCTGAAGCTTCTGCACGACTCCAGAGGAGCGCGGCATCTTAACGCGTTTCGTGGCACCGGGATTGAACCGCTCAAGCTACCGCACGTAAGTTAGCTAACTTTACTAACTAGCCATCCGCTAGCTCTGGTAGCTCTTAGCTAGTTTCTCTTCAACTTGATAATTGGACATAAGACACGATTAACTATAACTGAGAGAAAAAAATATATCTAACGCATTATTCTCAATATTTCAATGTATTTGTCACCTGTGTCGCGTATCACATTAAGTAGCCGTAGCTCCACGTTTACTGTGGACAGGCAGTTTTTTATTTAATTTGTCATTTCGCGTCATCTCCCTTTCTGTCTGTCTCTCTCGCTCTATCCCTCTCTGTCTCTCGCTCACTGTGTGTGTGTGTGTTTGTGTGTGTGTCCGTGTGTCCCCTTTTGCCCGGGACTAACAGAAAGCACCTGACCGTGCAGTGTGTGACTTGCAGCATGCACACAATCAAAGACCCAAATCGTGTGTGTGTGTGTGTGTGTGATTAGTGTTTGAATGACTTATCACAGACACGCATCCACTCAATAAATGGGCTGTAGTCAACACTGCGAGGAATTTAAATTGTATCAAGTGTTTTCTCATAATCTACTATTTCTGCATTACTTGACATAGTAGATGGTGTTAACATTTGGTTTTGTTTATTGAGATATTCAGGTATTTTGGTTTTTTGAGACAAAGTATGCAGTGAGATTAAATGGGCACAACATCTACACCTCAGCACATTATCTTGGTTAATAATCCCAGTTTATGGCATAAACTCAGAGCCTGCAGAAAAATATTTTTGTGCTCATGGATCTGTTCGGCTTTCTACATTGTCATGTGTGACCTAGTTTATGATTACTGGCTTGTCTTGACCTGGAGTCAAAGGTCAACTTCTGCGAGAAGATTTGAGAGTATGCCTGTCCTTTTCTTATCACTGGTTGTTAGTATGGACTAAGACTAGTCTCTGATTTAGTGATCAGTGATAGGCTGACATACATTCCTAACTGGCCTGAAATTATTTTTCCATCTATTTGGCAGAAATGGCTGTCGTGAGGTTCTATGGCGATGAAGTGAAGGGGCGGAGTATAGCACGGGTGGCCAAACTCTACCCCCAGCTTTCAGTCAGAACTGAGCTTTGTTACAATGTGGAACTGACAGGTAAGTGTGCTCGTCAGTCAGCAGTGATGATTTTACAATTGGAGGGAAGCTGTTAACATGATACATTCACACTGATGTTGTGAAGCCTTGAGGCTTTCTGTTTTCATTTATTCTGCTTCCCTCTGCTCTTTCTTCCTGCTCTCTGCTGCAGGCTGCCAGAGTCTGAGTGCAGAACACAAGGAGGTTCTCCTCTGGTTGTTTCGACGTTCCCTGCAGGACGAGCCGCTGTCTGAGAAACCAAACCTCACACAGAGCAGCGGGGAGAAGCTGGTGGAGATTGGACCAAGGTACTCCTGCACATGTAAAAAAAAACAATGAATCCAGATAAAGGTTTGCATGATGGTTTTACCAAAAGAAAGTGCCCAGATATTGAAGCTTCATTGTCTGGAGCATATAAATATGCTTATTAAACCCCAGAACACAGGGGCAATTAGATTCCTATCTTGTATAAAAGCAGATATTCATGACAGGAAAGGAGCACTGCATTAAGCATCAAGAGTCAGGGGAACATCCAATTGAGGAATCATGGTTTTTTAATTAGTCTGAGGCAGTATGACCAGATGATGATGACAAGGTGTAGAGAGAGAATATACTTCCCCAGGAGCAGTTTAATGTTGAGTTGAAGATGTATGCGTAGTTTACCTAACGCACTGTCAGTGTTGGCATGAGTTAGCATGCTGTAAAAATACATGTGTGTGTGGCTGCTGATTGCACCTCCCACATAAAGATTAAGGTAGAAATCTCTCTTGGAACAAAAGCAGATGATAAGCAAATGTGTATGATTTTTTTTTTTTCAATCTGTCAGACAGCATTGTGGGCAAATATGAGCTGCACTCTTATGAACTGCAGTGGGTGAAAAAAATAACCATGTAACCAGTGTGTCTGTATAGAGCATCAGCATCAGGGTCGTGTTAATTCTACCAGCTCAGGTAAAAAGCAGATGAACTTCTTTTTGGGTCTTGAAGACTAACGACTAAAAGTGACCTACTCCCCACCAGTCAGTTACAATGGAAGAAGCCTTTCAGATGAGAGGAGAAATGTCTTCCAGAACCAAAAAGAAGTCTAATTGCCTTCTGCCTACGCTCATTGGATCATATACTCAGTAGCACTGCATGAACGGAAGGCAGAAACATCCAACATTAATTCGCTCCTCTGCACCTCAGGTTGAACTTTTCTACTGCTTGGTCCACCAACGCTGTGTCGATCTGCCAGAGTGCTGGCCTGACCGAGGTCACACGAGTTGAGCTGTCTCGCAGGTTTCTAATCAAGGTTTGGAAATGGAGAAAGACTTGCGCAAAGGATAGTTTTCCTCTTGATATACCTGCTTATATATCTCTCTCTCCACTCCCCCCCCTCCCTCAGCCCAAGCACGAAGAGAACGTGGACGAGCTCAATGGCGACATTGAGAGGCTTATTGAGTGCCTGTATGACAGAATGACAGAGTGTATCTATCAACATCCCATCACCTCCTTTACTGTGCATACCAAACCCCATCCAGTGTTTGAGGTGGACATCCTGGGAAACGGTCGAAAAGCCTTGGAGAAGGCAAACAATGACCTGGGTAAGAAATCTCCTTTTACTCTTTTTAAATGAGGGTAGAACTCACATTTCTGCGCCAGCTTCTCCCAGCCTTTGCTTCCGCTTTTGTCCCTTGGACCAAGTCTCTAATTCTACTTCTAACCTTTCTCTCCCTTCTCTATACCTCTTTTCAGTCTTGCTGCTAGCTGTGAGTATAATTTGTCTGCTGGTGGAAGTAATGATGTCACATGTTGTGTAACATAATTGCAGGTTGAAGTCACAGGACGGTAATGACGCTTCTGATTACTTTGCATGTGCGTGGTTGTGCTTGATTGGATGCTAAAGCAAATTAATCTGGATAATTGAGGCTAGAATAGAGGTTAACAATAATGAGTGCAGAAGCAGAATTGCTTGCTTATCTGAAAATTACTTAGGCTTTTACATTTAAAATGACATAGACCTTTGGATGCAGTAGTGTAACTACAATTTATTTTATTTGTCTGTTGACATTCAGTAGTTATGGTTATTCATGGAGGACTGGCCCTCTTCATATGAACAGCTTTTAAGCCTGACTCGGCTCAGTGTGACAGAGCGTGCTGTGCTTGTTTATGTTCCTTTTCTGCCTGCTAATTTCTGCCTGGTCTCATTATAATATTCACAAGCTATTCGAAGAAACACAGATTCTATAGACTCTTCCATGCATATCTGTTACCTGATGTTATAGCTACTCAGGATTGATTTCAGTTTTACTCCTAAACTCCAGCTATTAAACAAGATATTTGATAGGAGGGACATAGATTGTTGTAGAAGACGTGAGATCATGTGAAAACAATGCAGTAATTTCTTGTAATATTAGTCTACTATAAGTTTGAAATCTGTAAACATGAAATTTATTTGTACATAAATCAGATGCATGTAAGAACCTGTTATAAAGTTATGCTACTGTTTTGCAATGGGTTTATGCTTATTGATTACCAGCATTACCATTATTATTATTATTATTACCTCCACCAAGGAGCTTGTGTTTCTCACCCATGTTTATTTGTTTGTGTGTCTGTTAGCATGATTACTAGAAATGTTATAAGCTGATTTTGAGTAAAGCTTGGCCTAAAGAATAACTACTTAGACTTTGAGAAACATCTGAACAGCACATTTTTTTTTGAATTGGTAACTTAAATTCAGTGACGTCTGCCATGAAAATGTGTCCATGTCAATATTTTACATGGTCACATCCGCAAGTCCACACAACTGTGCTGCCTTGATTGACATTTGAGCTCTGAGTGCTTTTAGTCATTGTGATTATTATTTTTGCGGTTTACGTCCGCATTGCTATTTAAAATAACAGATCATACAAACCATTCCCGCCTAGTGGTTGCTTTTTTTGGTCTTTTAAGATCTTGTGTTTTAACACAGGTCTGGCCTTTGACGCCTGGGATCTGGACTTCTACACATCGATGTTTCAGAGAATTAAAAGGAACCCCACAAGCGTTGAGTGTTTTGACCTGGCCCAATCCAACAGGTCGGTTTGTCCGCAGTGAGCAGATCAGCAGCACAGCTTTGCACAGCTTTCACGCCTGCATTTTTTTTTTTGTTGTTGTTGTTTTTTTGTACTCTAATGATGTCTTCATTCCCCGACAACCCAGTGAGCACAGTCGTCACTGGTTCTTCCGGGGACAGATGGTGATTGACGAGGAGGTGCAGGAGGAGACTCTTTTCAGTCTCATAATGAACACACAGCAGAACAGCAACCAGAACAACATCATCAAGTTCTGTGACAACAGCAGGTAGGAACTGGCAACCACAGATGGTGAACCTGTAAGTAAATTTCACATTAATTTAGTGTGTGCATTGGTGGGTTTGTGTGTGTGTGTGCCCAGTGGTATCAAAGGAATGGAGCTGGAGTGTTTATACCCAAAAGATACATCCCAAGCCAGTGCATATGAGACGCGACACTCACTACGACATGTTATCTTCACTGCAGAGACACACAACTTCCCAACTGGTCAGACTATACAATGTGATCCTTGGTGCCCCGTTTCTGCATGTCCTGTTTTCCAAATTATGATCTTTAATCGCACCTCATCTGACCTGCAGGCGTAGCTCCGTTCAGCGGTGCTACCACTGGGACTGGAGGTCGGATCAGAGATGTCCAGAGTGCTGGACGGGGAGGCCACGTCATTGCGGGTACTGCAGGCTACTGTTTCGGCAACCTGCACATCCCAGGTCAGTAAAACATTATGCTTTAGTCTCTTGAGCTGTCCTTCAGAGATGTCGTTCACATTGTCTTTGTTGGCTGTCTCCAGGTTATGTTCTCCCCTGGGAGTCGGAAGGAGAGGGCTGGGAGTATCCCACCAGCTTTGCCCCTCCACTTCAAGTGGCCATTGAGGCCAGTGATGGCGCCTCAGACTATGGCAACAAATTTGGAGAACCTGTCCTCTCAGGTAGAGAAGCATATGTAGCCTGAAACTGTACACACTGAGAGAAACACATGTAACTAGAGCTTCATGGTTAAATTGGTAAATTTTAATTGGTTAATGATAGCCGCGGTCAACAATGTTAAGGGTGTCCAAAGACAACAGTAAAATTGTAAAATGTGTGACTTTAACAAAAACTTCAGTTCTTGAGTCTGATCAGCCGCAAAATAAGTTATTTCCAGAGGATGCATGAGACAAAAGAAAACTAACGTCTGTGAAACAATAACCACAAAATATTTGATGATGTTGAATAGCAACAACCAACCAAACAACCAGTCAAATATTTATTGTGGTCAATTGCATATCAGTTGCATATCAGATGGCAGATTAATATATTTGTTCCGTCATAATTTTGATAATTATTGATATTTGCACTTAATGCCTCCTGCAGGTTTCGCTCGTTCCTTTGGCATGTGGCTGCCCAATGGAGAGCGGCGAGAGTGGATTAAACCGATCATGTTCAGCGGCGGTCTCGGTTCTATTGAAGATACACATGTTAAGAAAGAACAGGCAGAGGCTGGTAATGTTTTCGCTCAGCTTGTTAAGTGCAGAAGCTATAATTATACACACTGATCAATGACTCACAATGTTCCTGTGCTTCTCTGCTGCACTCTTGATCAGGAATGGAAGTAGTGAAGATCGGAGGGCCGGTGTACAGAATCGGCGTGGGTGGAGGGGCAGCCTCCTCTGTTCAAGTATGGCCAATGAATCACTCTTTAGATGGAGCTCAGTGACCCCACCTGATGCACAAATGTCAGTGTTTCAATTAATTTTGGCTGGCAGGTCCAGGGCGATAACTCCAGCGACAGGGATCTGGGCGCAGTGCAAAGAGGAGATGCTGAGATGGAGCAGAAGATGAATCGCGCACTCAGGGCGTGCCTGGAAAGAAGTGGCGGGAACCCAATCTGCAGTATACATGATCAGGGAGCAGGAGGCAATGGTATGAAGCATTGGCCCATTTTGAGTTCTTTAAGCTTGGATAATGAGAGAAATGTGAAGTTATTGAAAGTGCTTTCATTTTTAGGTAATGTTCTTAAGGAGCTCAGTGAGCCAGCAGGTGCTGTAATCTACTGCAGTAGATTCAAGGTAGTTAGTCATACTTACACACACAAAACTATTTTCATTTTACTTCATATTTACAAGAATGAATAATAAAGTTTTCTGATTTTGCTATTTCTTATTTCGTGTCCCTTTTTTTTCCCCTGTCTTTGTTGTGAAGAAAGGTGACCCCACACTGAGTGTGCTGGAGCTATGGGGGGCCGAGTATCAGGAGAGCAACGCCCTGTTACTCCAACCATCAGACAGGTCTTTCTTGGAGAGTGTATGTCAGAGAGAGAAGTGTCCTGTTGACTTTGTGGGAAACATCAGTGGAGACGGCAAGGTGTGTTTCAGCTAAGTCGATAATGCACATCCACGCTCCTAATCAATCTGTTGCAGTGTGTCAGAGATCATATTGATGTAAAACTCGAAGTGTGACTGAAATAGATTCCCTATCGATGTTGTTTATCTCCATCTCCAACAGATTGTGTTGGTGGATGATGAGGGAGGCAATGGAGGTACGGCAGGCAGGGGGCGCTGTCCAGTCGACCTGCAGCTAGAATGGGTTCTGGGGAAGATGCCCCAGAAGAGGTTTAAGTTGGAGCGACTTGCCTCGACTCTTCAGCCACTGGCTCTTCCTGGTGGGCTGACAGTCAAAGACACCCTGGATAGAGTTTTACGTTTACCTGCTGTGGCATCCAAACGCTACCTGACCAACAAGGTATGCCTTTTTTACCTTTTAAATGTACATCTTTGTCTCACAGTCCGACTCTTTTGAAGTACATTTGTACAGACACTCTGTCGTTTTCCCTACCTTCACACCCTTTGCAGGTGGACCGGTCTGTCACTGGTTTGGTTGCCCAGCAACAGTGTGTCGGTCCTCTTCACACGCCATTGGCGGATGTGGCTGTTGTTGCTCTGTCACCATTCAGCCTCGAGGGAGCAGCGACGGCCGTCGGAGAGCAGCCAATTAAAACACTTGTCTGTCCTGCAGCAGGGGCTCGCATGGCTGTGGGAGAAGCTCTGACTAATCTGGTGTTTGCCAGAATCACAGCTCTAAAGGTGACCAGATGATGAACAGCATGAGCAAAGTCATAGAATCTATTTCTGTGAAAACCAAACCAGTAAAACTTTTGCCCAAGTCCAAAATTTTTGGAAAAAGGGACCGCTGACAAATAATTATGGGTACAAAATCTAAATACAAGAGTGTTTTTCTATTAATAGGGCACAGCTATCTGCTTCAACTTAGATGTGGTGCGTTATACCTTTCAAAATGTCCAGAGTATTGGTAAATGTCATGATTTTGTGTCTCAGGATGTGAAGTGCAGTGGTAACTGGATGTGGGCTGCCAAGCTGCCAGGTGAAGGAGCACGTCTTTGGGAGTGCTGCAAAGCCATGTGTAAGGTCATGGGTCAGCTGGGAGTGGCCATAGACGGGGGCAAAGACTCTCTCAGCATGGCTGCGAGAGTTGGAACAGAGACTGTCAAAGCTCCAGGTACTCTGTGTGTTCGTGTGTGTGTGTGTGTGTGTGCGTGTGTCTATTTTTAGCTGACTCACTCCCTTTGTTTCAGGTGCTCTGGTTATCTCAGCATATGCCGTTTGTCCAGACATCACTGCCACCGTGACGCCCGATCTTGAGGATCCAGATGGCAAAGGTATGTTCTGATCTCTTCTCATATCGCCCACACACACACACACACAACGCACACCTTTCTGTCTCAAACACACAGACACACTGCTCACAGACTGCCTGCCTCTGACCCTTTGCCTCTGTCTGCAGGCATTTTGTTATGGATTCCTCTCAGTCCCGGCCATCATCGTCTCGGAGGCTCTGCCCTCGCTCAGTGCTACAGCCAGCTGGGTGACTGCTCTCCTGACTTGGATCAGCCAGATCTACTGACTGCCTGCTTTAACACCACGCAGGCACTCATGCAAGGTCAGACTGCACTCGCAGAAAAACCTGGCACAGAGACTGGAAATGTTTAGTGTACCATGATTCAACCTGCAAGCAAACTTGGAGACAACTTCTCACAGTGATGATATAGCCCCTTAAAAAGACCATGTTTTCACCTGTGTCTGTTGTTTTGCTTATTTGTTAGCAGGATCAGGACCCCAAACCCCTTTTTCAAGCATTGACATTTTGCATATTCAACATTTTTGCACATTGCTCACACAGTTATGTCATGTACATGTTATTGTCACTGTCTTTAACATGACATTTGTGTTTGCAGACGTATGCATTTGACAGTGACCCTCCAGTTTAGAATTGTTTTACCAACAGCAGGAAAATCACCTGAGATTGAATCTAGCATTTGAAATAAATTTGAAAATAAATTGTCACTGATGAGTGTGGAAGCTGCAAAGAAAAGAGTGTGACAGTAGTTATTTCTCTGGTCTCACAGATAGGGTGCTAAGTGCGGGGCATGACATCAGTGATGGAGGCCTCATTACCTGCTTACTGGAGATGGCATTTGCAGGAAACCGTGGGATTGATGTTGAATTGTCTTCACAAGGAGCAGGAGGTTTGTGACCAGACAAGTCAACCGCTGTTTTATTAATTCTAACCTCACATGCACAAGCCAATATCTGTAGTTTGTGAATATTCGCTTATTCTGTGTTTGTTTTTGTTTTTTTCTTTTTGTGTTTGTGTTTGTCTGATGTGTAGTCACGGAGCTGTTATTCAGCGAGGAGCTGGGTTTGGTTGTGGAGGTATCACAAGCCGATGTAGAAGCTGTGTGTCAGAGATACAGCGGCGCAGGCGTGCCGTGCCACCGCATCGGCAGAACAAGCAGCTTCGGACCAGAGGCTATGGTGACACAATCATTTCATTATGTACTGAATCTGAAGAGTTTTATTTGGTCTAAGATCTCTTTCGTTTTCCATTTCGCCTCATGTTTTTCAGGTCCATGTTCAAGTGGATGGACAGGAGGTACTGAGAGAACCGTTGCCTAACCTGAGAGCCTTATGGGAGGACACCAGCTTCCAGCTTGAGCGCCTTCAGGCCAATGAGCTCTGTGTCAAACAGGAAGAGGAGGGGTTAGCGAGGAGGACACAGCCACACTTTAAAGTGACCTTTGACCCCTCTGAAATTCCCAACTGCCTGCAGCCCAGTAAGGGAGAACAGTAATTATTTTTATTCATCATGTGTATTTTCATGATCAGGTCATCGCTGATCACTTAATCTTTCAGAAAGCATTAAACTAGCAAAGCTCATTTATAAATAGGTTGGAATTTAATCAGAACAAAGTTTACAACCTGCAATTACTTGTAAAACATTTATACAAATAAAAAATATAGATCATGATCAGTTATCAATGAGGCATTTCTGTTACTTGCGTATGTTTCTGATTTGTCTTTGTTTTTCTTTTAGCTGCAGAGAGGCCTCGTGTGGCTGTGATCAGAGAGGAGGGCAGTAATGGAGACCGAGAGATGTCTGCATCTCTGTATATGGCAGGCTTTGAGGTATATAATCAGAGGTATATCACTAGATATGTGTTTTACTAAGCCATGTTGAAGATCATGAGTCCGGTCTATATTTGTGCGTAGGTTTGGGATGTTACGATGCAGGACCTGGGTTCTGGCTCTCTAACCCTGGAGCCTTTCAAAGCAGTCGTCTTTGTTGGAGGGTTCAGCTACGCAGATGTGCTGGGATCAGCTAAAGGTATATAAACATTCACATGCATGTGTGTTTGTTTCACTATCCTTGTGGGGACTCACCATTGACAAGATGCATTCCCAAGCCCCCCCCCCACCCCAACCTTTAACCTAATTCTGACTTCAACCATAACCCCTAAATCCAAGTCCTAGCCCTGAAAATTCAGTCTGAGTTAGTGTGCAGTCGGCATAAAGTCCCCTCTGGGATATGAAAACATGCGCACACACATACGCATTCACTCAGAAAATGATGAAATGGGTGATATACTCGTTTGTTTAACGTCACTTGTGTTTGATGAAAGGTTGGGCTGCTGCCGTTCGATATAACCCCAAGGCCAAGACTGAATTTGATCGCTTCCGTCAGCGCGATGACACACTGAGTCTGGGTGTGTGCAATGGCTGCCAGCTGCTGGCCCTGCTGGGCTGGGTGGGAGAAGGCCAGGATGGAGAAGGTAAGAAGAGATGCAGAAAAGGCCCAGGAAATGTGCTAATGATATCTCTCCAATAATAGTAATAATAATAAATGGAGGGAGTGTAATAACATGGAAAAGCATTCTATGATGGAATGATCTGATAGAACATTTTGTTGAGATTGAGTTTAAAATACTTTTTATTGTTTTTGTTTTTTTTTCCTTTTTTCCCCAGTATCTGAAGTGGTGCTGACCCATAATAAGTCTGGCAGGTTTGAGTCACGATTTGTCAGCGTTGGGATCCAAGAGTCACCGTCTGTCTGGCTCAGGGGCATGGGGGGTTCAGCTCTCGGCGTGTGGGTTGCACATGGAGAAGGTACATGCATTAATACACTTCCTCAATATGGTCTTGCCATACTGTTTCCACTGTCTATGTTCTGCTTTTCTGTCTCTTTGTAATGTTTTGTTCTTCTCTGTTTACTTGTCTTATGCTGCATCAGTTAATTAAAAAAGGAGGTACATTTCCAATTAAGTCAAATGTGCTCTGGAGCCAAGCGGGTAGTCGTTAAACTTTTCAGCCAACCCGTGTCTGTAATTCGGAAAAATAGCTGATTGGCTGTGAGCTAATGATTTAATTGACAGTTGAGCACAAAAAGGTAGACAGCATGAAACTTACACACGCACAACTCACCCTGTTAACTTGTGTCACAGGTCAGTATGTTCTGTAATCAGAACTGTGTTAAATATTGATTTTCCCCTACCCTTTGCAGGTCTGATGCAATTCCGTAGCTCTCAGGCTCTGGATCAGACTATTTCTGGTGGGCTCGCCCCTCTCCGTTATCTGGACGACCGGGGTAATCCCACTGAAGAGTACCCGCTGAACCCTAATGGCTCCCCACAG
The DNA here is from genome assembly GCA_901007715.1 of Dactylopterus volitans. Classification (NCBI taxonomy): domain Eukaryota; kingdom Metazoa; phylum Chordata; class Actinopteri; order Syngnathiformes; family Dactylopteridae; genus Dactylopterus; species Dactylopterus volitans. The sequence continues at coordinate 12,709 of CAAKHG010018214.1, forward strand.
GGCATTGCAGGGCTCTGCTCCAGGGATGGCAGACACTTGGCCATGATGCCTCACCCGGAGCGCTGCACCCTGGGCTGGCAGTGGCCCTGGGCCCCGAGAGACTTTAGACCTTCTCTCAGACATTCTCCTTGGCTCCGCATGTTCAGGAATGCAGCAGCCTGGTGCAGCAGCACTGACTGATAACTGCTTACATGGTTCTAACATGGTGCTGTCAAGCTAGTATTATTGTCCTTGATGTCGGTCGCAGTCACTGAGAGGTCCAATCGTATGATGTAATAGTCTGATACACTTTTTTGTTTACTGTGGTGCTTCTTTTGAGGCATTGTTACTGGTACCTTCTATACTTTATCTTTGTGTATTAACTACATGTGTTTTTTTGGTTTCATCCTGGGATTCACTTCATAATTTGCAGAACTGGTGTGCACCAAGCATGTCCACTGACATTGTTGCCTGTAAAAATAGAAAAATGTCATTTCTTTTCTGTGTATCATTTATTGACTAGTTTGAACTTGCTAATAAATTAAGAAATGCAACATTACACTTGTCTAGTGTCAGTATAAAGAAAAGACATCAAAGACAATAAATATTTTATACATAAAAACATTCATACAACAAGTATTTACATAGATGACAGTATTACAGTACTGGCATGTAGCTTTCACACATAAGTGATACAAATTGCTGCCGTTATTGGAGTAGAAATGACACTAGCCATTTTTAAGGGTAAATTCTAAATATATAATTACAATAAAGGGCTGATGTTACAAGTTAAAATGGTACAGTTCTTGCCACATGAATCCTAAACACCTTAAAAATCAAATATGCATTCTCAATTTTACTAGTATACATCACCTAACTATTTTACACATCATTCTCACAGACTCTGAAAAGTCTTGACAACCAGGTGAAGAGTCTGACTCCATGCTCAGAGGCTCTGATAACTATCACCATCCAACCGCTTGCCTGTCACATGCTGTTGTCAATATTGTTGTTTCCACGAAAATAACTAGCTATAGGCAGGGGGAGGAAATCCAATAATTGATGTAAGCTTGTATTGGCGCTCCCTAGGTAGTATCTATCTACAGTGAATTCCCTATTACTCCTTGTGAGACTGGAGCGTTTGCAGACTGTCCTCTCTCTGGCACCATTTGCTGGTTGATATTGATAACACAAATAAGGAGCAGGATGACCACCACCAGGTCATCCAAGATACCCAGCAGTCCACAAAGCGAGGGGTCTGTTTCCAAGGAATTTGATGATGAGATGGAGTCCAAAGGAGGGGAGGAGATGGACACTACAGTCCCCACGCAGCACAGGGCCACCCTGAAGAAAAACAGCCACACCAGCCCTCCTATGGTGCCCAGACCACGGGCCAATAACTGCAGGAGCAGGGGAGCGTCGCACAGATAGTCTGTTATCTGGAAGGGTCAAGTATGTAAAAGGGGGGAAAGGTTAGAGAAAATTCCAGAGTTAAATATACAACATCAAATTTTAAATATTTTTGGTTACTTCAACAGCAGATTTTTGTATTACAAATAATAGGAATTGCTCATCTAAGATCACCAATGTAGAGCAAACGGGTATGCCAGTCAGATGTGAAAACTGGACACCTCTGTTGTTTAGTATCGCTGGTTGTATGGGATGTTGGTAGGACGTATTCCTGTCACT